>JAVTVY010025879.1:0-108192 GCA_036873755.1 Hanleya hanleyi
AAATGATACATACATAATGATACATGTACCTTCCCAACTTTTTAAGAGTATATGTGGAGACAAATAATATTTCGGTCTTACATTTTATGTCATTATGTCTTACCCAAATACTGTTTCCATTGCTGGTTTGGCCAATGTTGAACTTGAACTGGTTTCACTCCTCCCTCTTTTAGGGATTGGTATTCTCATGGCATCACATATATTACCATCAATCTGTCTGTCTGCAGGATAACTTTCATCATGGTAGGCCTAAAAGTATATATATTATAATATATATCACTGTTGGCACTGGGCCATACACTGCATAGATGCTTTGAAACAAGAGATAATATCGGCAAGGGAATGTTTCAAATTTAAATTGGAAAACAAGGATGTTTGGGGTGAGAGTCGCGCTACCCATGGTGTTAATAGTCAAATTACAACACATATAAGGGTAGTGGGAAGAGGTGCCGACATACTGACTGCGTCACATGACTTCACAGAATAATCTTCTGGTTAACCACCATTCATTGGACAGGCAATTTCAAATTTGGACAGACAAAACTTGAAAAATTTAACATGATAGAGATATGAAACAGGGAAGTAGCCTGTCCAATTTAGACAGGCAGATTTTTCATCCTGGCTAACACCCTGCTGCTACCCTCAGATGGTAATAGTCACCGATCAGGATCTTCTTATCATGAAGCTCTGGGTTTTCGGTTTTCTGAGTTTAAGCAAAACATATTGTTTTAGCTATTAAGCTGGCTTAGATTTCCCACCATATGCGTGACTGTTCTATTGTTTTATCAGCCTCACAAGTGACTGATATTAAATAATCACAAACTCAAATTAACGTGAATTACTTTGAATTATCGATTTAAAAAAATCCTCAAGAAGGGAGGAGTGAGAGAGAGTAATGACCAGATAGGGAAAAGTGTCCAAATGGGGAAATGTCCTACTGTCTATCTCACATTTCAAGGGTCACAGACTTTCGGCAATATATCAGGACCACTTTTTCTTGGAGCAATTCCCAACAGCATCTCAAAGTAATTTGTGCATTTTATACTGAAATTCCAAGAAAATCTCAGAAACTGTGCATGTTATTATCCTCACTCACTCAGTCATGTCAGTGACGGTTGGGCTCGCAATGTTGTAACATTCTCTCAGACAACTCTTGCTAAACGAAAGCGGAGATATCAGCTGTTCCATCAGCAGTCAGTGACCCGCACAACTGAGGCAAAGTTTAAATTCTACATGATCTGTAGTTCAACAAGCTGAACCCTATTGACATTTAATTTTGTGATATTGATTATGTAGGGTTCAGCCGTTGAACCGAAATTTCCTATCGCAAAATTTTCGCCTCCTGACCTGGGAAACAGCGGGTGGATTTGCCCTCGTAAAAAAAGCAATAATACCTACCGCTTTGTACTCGTTTGGATAGATTACATATTTGCCTACTTCCCTGGCCATTTATTTTCTCTGTCCAGCTCCTTTCATTTCCATAAACGGCAAAAGAAAAAAATATCATCGCGAACGATCTTCCAAACATGAAATCTACCGCCGTTTTAGAACACTCGCGTGACCCTGATTCTCTCACGTGAGGTTATTCTAAATTCAGGATTGCAAGAGTCACAAAAACTGAATCCGCTCAGTCGACCCAGTCGCTTAGGGAGATGAAAAATCCCGTGAATTACATTTTTCAGTATGTGCCTTCTATTATTCGTGATACCGATAGTTACAATTTTACATTTAAATGCAGACAATGTGAATGAGCCGTTTCCGACCTTCCGGTCTACAATCCCGAATTTACAAATTAGTCTTGTGCCACCATAGTGACATTTCAAAATGGCGGTGGATTTCGTTTTTGGAAGATCGACCGCGATGATTTTTTTTCCTTTTGCCGATTATGGAAATTAAAGGAGCTGGACAGAGAAAATAAATGACCAGGAAAGTAGGCAAATACGTATTCTACCCAAACGAGTACAAAGCGGTAGGCATTATCCATTGTTATGAGCGCAAATCCACCCGCTGTTACCCAGGTCGGGAGGCAAGAATTTTGCGATAAGAAATTTCGGTTCAACGGCTGAACCCTACATAATCAATATCACAAAATTAAATGTCAGTAGGGTTCAGCTTGTTGAACTACAGTGTTTGGGGGAGTTCCAAATCAAGGGGAGTTGCGGATCACTTTCCGAATTAACGCCTGATATTTCTTGAAATAAAGCATCTGTTTAAATCATTTTTAGGTTTGTTGGAATTTCTGTTTCCGTGGACTCGAATGAATGTCAAACAACCGACCTGCATTGTTTTTTTTCCGGTCAATTCGGCAACGTAATACTTCCGGTACTGGGCAATGACAAATTGACACCGAGTCGAAAAACATGTGCGATTTTTCCAGTAGTGATTTTGCGCGAAATAAGGTGGGTTAAGGCGGTAATTTCAGTATTTATTTAAGGGATAGAATCCTGCTAATGGTCAAACAAAATATCTAGTGATTTGTGATAAATGTTAACTGACCAGCATTGTAATATAATGGGGCTGTAGAGATGTCAATTCCGAATCAACGATATACGCGCCGTTCATAACTTGAAATCGGTGAGTAAGTGACCGTCTCACAACTAATACAACAGGTGCAACCGACTTTAAGGACGATTGGTCAATCCATGGCATTGTCAAAACAATTTTCAATACGAGCTGAATCAATGACAAAAGCAAATAAGAACTGACCATGGACAATCCGAATATGGTATCGAAGTACTTATTTCATTGCATTTGATAGGGCACTCCATGGACTTACATGTAATAATCTTGTTAACTTCAGTATATTCACAATAATAAATACTTAAAAAATCCGAATTCTCACATGATTGTCAGACATCGTATCCTAAAATGTTCTAGAAAATAATTAAATTGAGATTACAATGCAATTTTGTAGGCTCGCTCCAAGATACTTCAGAACATTTGCGACGCTAGATCTGCCTGTCATTTGTGCCTGGACTGTAACAATTAAGAATTCGCTCACAGGGCGGGGAGAAGGCAACATTGAAATCGTCTCCAGGGCATCACCGGCCTATGGGTGATTAGCAGATGACCCCTCAAGCCGATAGAAATTCCATTCTCAGTGCCTGTAACGACCGCTAGATGGCGTGATCCACAACTCACCAAAATGATTCGCAACTCCCCACGCTGGTGCACTGAAGCGGAGGCTATTTTTTCATCGATTGACTAGTCCGATTGAAGAATTTTTTACATATAATTATAGACGACAGATTTTTCGAGAATATAAGACCAGCAGTCGCTCTCACCTCGTAAAAGAACGAACGCTAGCAGTCTGGATGTGAAAAGTGATTCGGAACTCCCCCAAACACTGTACATGATCTGTGCCTGTTTTTCTTGATAAAATTTGAAAATTGGGCACCAGAATTTACTGATGTTGATTTGTTAATGCATTTCTTAGTGTTAATCTTATGGGAGCTGTACCCCAGTTATGGGCAGCCGGGAACAGCCAGCTGAGTAGTTAAACAAGCTGACCCTAATGACATTTAATTTTGTGATATTGACAACGTAAAATGTTGTTAGAGTTTAGCTTGTTGAACTAATGTAACGAGGTATAATTTGCAAAACTGTGGGGGGCAATTTGTTTTTTTTTAGGGGAAGGGGAGGTGTATTTGACATAGTAGAAGTTTCAAAATGAACATGCACAAATCCTGTCCAGATGATCTGCTAAATTTAACTGCTCCGTCTAACAGAAAAAAATGTTGTGCTCTCAAAGACAAAATTTGGTTCAAAATGAGGTAAACTCAGACGACTGACAACCACTTTGCTGTTTTGTTCATTTACCTGAAGGACATGAGCCATCAAATATCTCCCACCAGCTACTGAGGACCTCTGACCGACAGCAAAACGTGATGCAGGCAGCTCAATGTTGTGTTGTTGTTGTCTGGTTCAGACTGGGGGTGTCCACTCGTCCTCGTGGTGTTGTGCTCGTCCAAACAACAGCAACAACCGCCCAAATACGATCTGAACGTTGACTTCAGTTTCCCTATCTTGCATCAATCAGTCGTATTCATCCGCAGTGCTACCAAATTCGGGAAAGGAAAATAATTTCCGACTCTCCATGCACTCAGTTTGTGATGTCGTCTGCTGCGATCGAAGCGCCGTCTAGTGGCAACTTAGGCGAAACTAATAAGGGGAGAGAACTGCGGTTTGCAGCGCACCGTTGCGATTTTATCTATGAATTCAGTTGGCTAACACGAATTCACACACTTTTAATTAATACGACAAACAAGGCTAACAATATAACGTTTAGAATGATTAATTAATTGTAATATGCCTTTCTGTTGAATAGAGTGATTTTATAAATAAAAACATTCTAATTACCGGTAATAAGTGGGAAGAATGGGTTAATATCAAATAAAAACTAAAATTGCCCACCTGGATCGATTTCATGGAATTGCTTTTGCAACAAATTCATCAGATAAGAAAATTTATTTGTCCTTTATTAAAACATTTTAGTCAGAAATGACGTTGAAACTGGGCACGGTACCAAATTGTGATGCTATCCAATAATGATTATCTCTTTAATAACAAAAACATCAAAATTGTTCAAATATCTTGCAGAATTTATTGAAGTTAGCAGTTTCTCCAAGATGCGAAAAATCTAACATGTGAGAGGCGACTTGCACCAAAAATGAATTCTTCATAAAGCGCATAAATTTGAAGTCTCCCAGTGACACATTGTGACCAGTTCCTCTCCAACTGCAAAACAATAATATTCAAGAGCTTGCTACGTGCCTGAATCACCATCCAGTAACTTAGCAGTTACCTAGCTGTTACCATCCAGTAACTAAGCAGTTACCTAGCAGTCATCGTTGAGGAACTAAACAGTACCTTGCAGTTACCATCAATGAACTAAACTGTTACTTAGCAGTCACCGGCTAGTAACTGTACAGTTACCATACAGTTACCGAGCAGTCACTAGCACATATTCCATGTCTGACCTACATTGCTTTATTCTCATAAAACCAGCCAGTAAATGAACAGTTACCTGGCAGTGAACAGAAAGTTACCACGCTGTTAAAGTGTCCCCACCAGTCCGCAACCACATAGTAACTGAATGGTTGCCTGGGTGTAACCTGCAGGTAACTAGCTGGTAACTGAGATTTACTGCTTTAACATCATCAAGTAGTAACCAGTAAGTTACTGAACAGTAACCAGTCTGACACTGGCCAGTAACTGTGTAGTTATAACCTTTATGTTACCAGTCAGTTACTGACCGGTTACTGCATGTCAGACCTCAACAGTACTGCAAAGTCGAGACGACTCTAGTAACCTTCCAGTTACCTCCCAGTTACCATGCCATAACTGGCTAGTAACTATCAATTAATGGTGGCCAGTAACTGGTCGGTAACTGCACGGGACTGCTCAGTCAGAACTAATGGTGACCAGCATGAACGATTGCTTCAGTAACATACTGGTTACTTGAAGGTTACTGGTAGGTTACTGCACAGTTCCAGTGCGTCCTGAACTGAACAGTACTGCCCAGTGGAGATTTGCCTGTGTATATCTTCGCTTCATTCGTGTTCATGGCAGTATTGATACCAGCTTGGAACTGTTAAAAATGCCGGTACAGAGGGAGTTAAGTCACTATTCCCAGCAACAGCTGAACACGTCCCTGAGACCCAAACTCTGATAGGCCGCCGTCCACCACTAGCATATGTTGGTGAAGAAAAAATATCTGTAATTGTTCTAAACAAACGAACTTCTAAGCATTCAAGTTAATAACTTAGTAATCAAACACAGTAAAACATACACACATTAAAACTCTAAAATAACCTAAGATACAGTCTTCTTTCACCGGACCAAACAGATCTTCTAAACATGTCCAACTTTGTTGGTAAGGGAAGACAACTCTGTCAGGCGCAGATCGCCTCCACTGCTCAACATGGCCGGGGAAATTAACCTAGATTAGATTGGACAATGGTTTTCGAAGCTGAAAATCAAGCATTTCTGTTCAGGTGACAACATTTGCCAGCATATTAAGTTAAAGATGTAATCAGCCTCAAATCTGGGCTGAAATCGATGTCTCTCAAACCCAGCGAAAGTGACATATGTTACAACAGGTACAAAATGAAACACATCTGACCACAAAAAACTAAACTTGTTTCTACCATTCACGAGAAAATAGGAGGAGTTGATCTTTAAAAATAAACAGCATGGCATGCCGTTTATTTTTCCAGGGCCGAGTCAACATGCGTCTACACGTATGGTGCATTCTACCAACGTATGCTACGCGACATCACCGAACCGTAGGCACGAGCCATGACGCTATCCCATGGCTGCAGCTGTGCAGCATTCAAATTCGTGAGCGTCGCTACGTCACTCATACGTCACGCAGTGACGTCATTTACCTCTCCGCGTACAACACACACTCAATGGCGAGACAGAAAAGCCGTCGAAGCGGGCAGAGTTACAAATTTCTGTGACAAGATATTCTTGCTTTCGTTGTATATGACGATCCCACTGTCATCAAATATAATACATATGATGCTTTGGTAATATTCCCTGCTGAAAAAACGCACAGGGGAGAGTTTACAAAATCCATCCATTTTGAGGCTGATTACATCTTTAATTTCGAATAGTATATCAATACGATGTGCTATTTTATTTTCCCAAAGAAAATGTTTTGCTTTCTTTCAATTTGATTTAAAAATGAGGGTTCAATTTGCATTTTCAACCTATACCTTAGCATGGGTTTTCACGAAAAAGCCGAAAGTAGCTCATTTTTAAAAGTTTATAGGTAAAACACCGTTCAACCAACGATATTTGCCAGCATGGCGTTATACATACCATACCGTGTTCTATCTCATGGTTCTTCATTTGATCTAATTATTACATATCTTCTTGCTTCCATTTCAATTTTAAATTTGAGAATTTTTAGAGAAAGACACTATAAGACGTTCAGCTGGAGTAATTAAGTGGGGGCCGGTCCGTGGCTATTAACGCTGAGACCTGGTGACAGGTGACGATACCTGCTGGGCCGATTAAACATGGATCACAATTGTGTATTGCACGAGGCGAAGGTTTCATGGGCTGTCTCTTTGATCCTCCCGATAATCAACACCTAATGTATTGTCACATTTCCGTCTTAACGTTTGCCGTAGAATAGATAATCATAATCAGTTTTGTTTTACTCAGAAAGTCGTCAACTTTATGTTTGCAAAGGAGGAAGTCGAACAATAGAATCGAAAGCTCTTCTATCATATTGTTGCTTGGGTTCTTGTCATTATTGCGCCTTCGAAAACGGTATGGACAGGAACATCCAGCAGGTTGATTTTCATAATATAATTATGTGATCAACACCAAAAACAATGGATGAACTCCTGTTCCATGATTAGAATGCTGTGATTTATGTTTGTTGACGTAATATTGAAACTTGAACATGGGAAGTTGATGCTGGGTCGACATCGGGCTTTACAGACTAGTCTTTTGTGTTAAATGCCGTCATTTTCATCTGACGACGATACAGCTCACCAATCTCCAGTGTACGAGTTGTCACAGCGAAACAGCTCACCAATTACCAATATACGAGTTGTCAGAGCATTTCCATCATAGCTCTAGATTTGTATCTAATACCGCTATGCCGGTGCTAGGGGCCGTGTGGTCATATCATCCAAGTTGCCACATGAACAGGTACAATAAAAGCGTACCTGAGATACAACACATATCACGAATCGTTAGATTCTTGGTATGTGCTTTAGAATAGGTTAACCGGGAGACTATACTGTGAAGTCATGTGACTCAGTCAGTATGTCGGCACCTCTTTCCACTTCCCTTATATGTGTTGTAATTCATTGAAATTCACACGGTATCGATATAACTTTTCTTGAATATGTTCACAAGCATTGTACTATAACTGGTAGGTCGAAATGCCCCAATAATCTGTAAGAATACATGTTTAATACAACAAATGTTACATTTCGCTTTAACAAATATATTATTAATATTCATCGGTTTGTGAAGTGCATATTTTGCAAAAAAAATTCACCTAAGTTTTATTGCTTAAATTCAATGTTCAATATCTGCTCCCACTTATGCTTTGTGTGTGTGTAACAGGCTTGCCTATAAGATCAGATATTCTATCACAGTTAGATATATTTAAAGATAATACATTGGGAGTTGATTGTACTATTAACGAGTAAGTTGGAGACCCCAATCAACCCCATGCTGGGTAATCTTGAGTCGGGCTCAATACACTGTCGGTCATACACCGTTTAAGCGCAGTCAAAAGACGGCTAGCACCTGTGTTCAGCCAAGCGTGCAGTAATATACCGCGGCGCCATCTAGCGGCCAGTTAGCAGAAATTACTAGTCATATTTCGGTATGGTAGCGCCTCGATAAAAAGAATCTCTTACAATCTTGAAATTAAAACAGTCGATAAGAATATGTTCACTGTTAGATCTTTGTAGCATGGAATAGACCTTGGGACTGGCTCTTTGTTTTAGTAAATGTTCGTGAGTTAATCGTGTATAGCCGATTTTACATCGCCTGATCATGGCTTGATCGAAACGTTTCTGGCTGTTCAGGTGAGTATAGTCTACAGTTTTTTTTGTTTTTTTTTTAAGTCGCAAAGTTTGTTATTATTCACAGCATCCCATATAGATTGAAACAACTTTCTCACATAAGTACAGATAGAGGGTCTAAAATTGCTATATGGGATTCCAACAGGATCAACCTAATTACCTAGGGCTGCCATAAGCGACTAGTCGGACATTCAGTAATCAGCCGTCAACCATTATAGAATTTCCGCGTCCATAATCCAAAGACCTTCTTCATTCGACAACATTAGCAATAAATTGCATCATCAAGCATATATAATAAACTGGTTTCTTGAAAGAGAGAACCGGTCAATAGTTTTTAATGATGCCGGCAAGATATCATGATATTCTTACCGTCAAGTCCATATCACTGGTCAGTATTCTAATATCCAAATGAATTTCAAGAGTTTATAAATTACGATTTCCTTAGTACGATGTATTCCAGTCATGCTTTGATTGTGATTGTACATAGGAACACCACACACAACGGTCGTATAGACTAAGATACCAGGGAGCGAAACTATGGAATGCTTTTCCACTGCATATCCAACAAGCAACCAGTATTTCAAGTTTTAAGGAGAGAGAGGGAAAAAAATTAAGGATTAACGTCGCGTTCAGCAATAAAAGGCTAGTGTCCAGTTGGAAAGGTATTCCGGTTTAAATATATATAGAAAAGCATGCAGCAATTATTTATCGTTAAGTTTACATTTTAAAGGATGTTAACCAACCATGACCATATTGTATACCACAATGTTAATACGACATATCGGTCTGTGTCTACCGGTATTAGACACAACTTACGAAACATAATGCAAACGTTCACGCCCACAAGGATCGCACCAAATTAGATGGTACGATAAATTGACATTTTGTCTATACGTGGTGCGGTTGAAATAAAAAATAAAATGTCCTGAAAATAATTGTGTTTTCATGCAATGGTAAGAGAATATATATGTACACAATATGTGAAAGTTCTAGCTCTATTGCGTTATGATTATAGTTATGACATGAAATTGAAATACGCAGCATGTGCTATTTCGTGAAAAAAGGGGTCTAAATCGAGAGAGTCAAACACGAAGGACCTCATGGACCACAACGATTTTCCAGCAGTGGATTTATAATCCCCGCACATCACGAGGTTAAATTGCGTTTTGGTCCAAGAGGTCCTTCGTGAGTAAATGTGTTTGAATGACTCGATTTAGACCTTTTTTTATCACCGTGACGAAATAGCTCATTCTGCGAATTTCAATTTCACGTCATAACCATAATTATAAGGCAATCGAGCTGGAACTTTCACATATTGTGTACATATATTTTCTGTTGTCGTTACACTAAAACACAACTAGTTTAAGTACATTTTATTTCTTCGATTTCAACCGCACCACGTATACTGCCTGGTAGCGGCTGAAAACGAGTAGTGATGTAACTGCTAACCGAAAATTAAGGAATGCCTTTCTCTGGAGATCCACTCGATCTACCATATGCACAGTAAGGAATTTTGATGCTGGTATCGACCGTATTAAAGCTGATCCATATGTCTTCCTCGAAGACAATTCGAGCATCTCCAAAGGATTTGTTATACTACTGAGCTTTTACGACTAATCTATCTGCATCGGAACTATGATAGTGTTCCAACGAAATGATACTATCATTTATCTATGCAGAATCCAGGGAGCGCCAATATAAGTATTAAAAGCCAATCTTCTGGATAATATGACCAGGGTAATTTCGAATTTGCGTGCGCATTGCTATTGTTGTCTGTTACTCAGTGAGGTGAGCTTAGCCCTAATGCTAATATACCTATCAAAATACCCGCTATTCCTTAATTATGTGTTTGTAGACTTTCAATATCAGTCGTATTTCAACGCAACGGACGTTCATTAGGATACAAGATATGTATTGTATTGATCTTTAGTCTTTGCAAGCCTTTGTAAGCCATAATTACTTTCCACCATCTATAAATAACCAATGCCCATAGCATCATTCCGCGATTCGTCTGAAAGAGACACATAGACTATCCAACGTGACGTTAGTTTCACTGTTCAAGTAAGGCAATGAGAATGCTGGTCCACATGAACAGGCACAATCAAAGCGTGACCGAGATACGTCATACTCTAGATAACGACTTTACAACGAAAATCATATGGATTAAGAACACCGATCAGCGTTACGGATTTGATATTTTTGGAATATCATGATGTCTTGCGGGCATCATTGAAAACTGTTGGCCGCTGCTCTCTTGCAGGGAACTGGCCTACTTTTAAGTATACTATGATTTATTCTTTTAGTTTGGTGCTAATGCTATTATATGAATTAGGTCTTTGGATTATGGACGCGGAAATTCTTTAATGGATGACGGCTGAATATTGAATGAAGGATTAGACGCTTGTATGCAACCAACATTATTATCCAGTGGGTTTGCACGACGATAGTGCTGGCTACTAGCTATTAATATCCCGACAATTCAAAGGCTAAGATTGGAAGTATTGTTCAGTTCTGCTAGTAGCGTCTTGTATTCTGCATAGGGTTAATATAGCTTGGCACTACTGAATTGTGCACTTAGTGCTACACAGAATATAAATTAAGAGAAGTGAAGGTACAGTGACTGATCACTTTACCACCCCATGTCATCTAATAGTAAATGTGTTTGAATGACTCGATTTAGACCTTTTTTTATCACCGTGACGAAATAGCTCATTCTGCGAATTTCAATTTCACGTCATAACCATAATTATAAGGCAATCGAGCTGGAACTTTCACATATTGTGTACATATATTTTCTGTTGTCGTTACACTAAAACACAACTAGTTTAAGTACATTTTATTTCTTCGATTTCAACCGCACCACGTATACTGCCTGGTAGCGGCTGAAAACGAGTAGTGATGTAACTGCTAACCGAAAATTAAGGAATGCCTTTCTCTGGAGATCCACTCGATCTACCATATGCACAGTAAGGAATTTTGATGCTGGTATCGACCGTATTAAAGCTGATCCATATGTCTTCCTCGAAGACAATTCGAGCATCTCCAAAGGATTTTGGAGAAGACACACTCTCATGTTGCCGATGTAAGATGGCGGCAACTGACATGTTCTGAGATCTTTTGCTCCCGTGATGTTTGGCCGTTGGATAGATTTGGACTGAGTATTGGCCACCGTTTTATTGTTTCTAGTGTGTAAGATACTCCCTGGCTGCTCCTGATACCCAAAGAAATCTATATCAAACCTTCTGACGTAATTTACGACCCTGAAATGATGGCTCGCAAGAAGGATAAACAACAACAACAGTTTTACACGGCGACAAATGGCCGCACCGGTGCACTATATAACGAATGGGACCGGTGTAGAAAAGCTGTTAGTGGGATCAGTGGTGCTAAATGCAAGAAATATAAATCGTACAACGCGGCCAAGGCGAGTATGGTAGCAGCGGGCTACACTAGTTTTGATATTTTTATGGGGAAATCGGACCCCCCTATTCCCCATACAGACTGGGAGAATCTGCAAAATGGCGTCGCACAGGGCGACCGTGATCAACAACAACAACAACATCATGTTATCGATGATAATAACCCAACTGGTCAAGTATTAAATCCAGACAGCCACACAAATGAAATTTCACAGGGCGATGGTGATCTTGCCCGTGTAACTAATGAGGACGGCCCCATGAAAATGAATGAAAATTCGATAGCATCATGCCCTGTATGCACGAAATCAGATAATGACACGATGATCCAATGTGATTTTTGCCAGCTTTGGTATCACTACATTTGTGTAGGGTTACCAGCCTACGAACTCTCGAAATATGTGAGCTCCACACGTAAATATAAATGTGAGGGATGTTGCAGCCCCGATACTGACATTATCAATCACCTGAGCTTGGCTACCGCAGATTTAATTGACCATCTCACTGAGTCCGGTGTTAGTGGAACTACAGAAACTGCTAAGGCGACACCAGCAAATGCAGATATTAATGAAGAATATCCCCACGCTGAAGACCACCATTCCCAACGAACGCTCAGTACAGTATTGGAGGCGATACGAAATCTAGAGGAATGTTGCAAAATTATTGTTAGCGATATACATGACATTAAAATCCAACAGCAACATGTGCAGTCCACTGTGAGTGAGTTCACCTCCAATTTCCCAAAGCTAGTGAATAATGGGTTTATGTCCATTGATGAGGCATTAGTAGATGTTAATAAAAAACTTGCCGAAAACCCTGGAAAAACCTTGCTGTCCACCTGTAGCGGAACTCCAAACATAGAACTGGTGCTGGACACAAGGAAATCCCTAAGCGATAGCCTCTCCAATATTCAACATGGAGTCTCTGTTATCAAGGAGAAAATTACCAGTGTACATTCCAGTATCTCTGAAGAGAGAGTTGAAAATTTACAACTGCTAAATGAACTTAACGATAAAATACCTGACCCAAATTTTCAGTTCCCCAAGAAATCTGCTAAATCCTATGCAGATACAATCAAAACCCAGCTTGGCAAAGTGTCCGCTTGTGCTAGATCACCTTTTTCTGATTTGGACGACATAAATGTGACAGTCCCCAAATCGACCGTAATTGTTGTCAACGATGACGAGCCCACTTCAGTTACGCGAGAAAACAGATTTACCATCCCAGAGTCTAAAAAAGTGGATGGACACCAGCCGACTGTGGCTGGAGGCAGGTCATCTGGAACTAAGGAATACAAGGTGGTCATTGCTGGAGATTCCATTGTTAAAAATATTCAGCCCACTCTCATTAGCTCCAGTGTGGATTCCAAAGTCACATTAATTCGGGCTTCAGTGATCGAGGATATACATAATGCTCTATCTAGTGAAGGTTTCAATAATGGAGACACCATTGCCCTCCACACAGGAATTAACAATCTGCGGAACGGGGACACAGTTGACACCTGTGTGGAAAAATTTGTCTCCCTTGTGGACAGCTTGTCCACAAGTCATCCGGATTCTATCATCCTGATTTCCAACTTAGCTCCAGTCGGTGACAAAACTCTTAACATTAATAGAGCGCTGGTAAATAACTTACTGGCTAACAAACTCCTGAATGTACCTACAGTTGAATTTGTCAATCACGACAACCTTTCATTCCGAGGAAAAGTCAGTGAGAAACTGTTTATGTTTGACAAGTTACACCTCTCGCAAGCAGGCACAAAGTCCCTAGCTGCAAATCTCATTGCCACGCTTCGTGTAGTGAACAAGTGTGAGGCGCGCCCTCCAAAGCGAGGAGGAAATCGGGTTGATTCGCATAATACAAATGCAGTAAATTCTACTAGGCAGAGTTCCTCGAGAAGGTTGGCAGGGAGATCATATACTGGTAGGTGGTCAAGGGGAAATAACTCTAGGTATACTAGATCACCTGTTAGGGACACCCTTCCTGTAGTATACCCACGCTGGAATGACAATACCTCTTGGAAAAGATCTGACTATGATGACAACTTTGAGCGATATGATGACTACACAAATGCTCAATACAACCACCATGCCGCTGAGGACTATAATTGGAACTGGTACTAGGTACCAGCACCGTAACAATCCGAAAAGTGTGATTTAAGTATTATAAATCACTCGCTTCAGTGTTTACCGCAAGTTTCTCCATAGGCTTACCTGTTAGTATTATCACTCTGGTATCCCAGTGTTTTAAGTTATCATGAAGAAGAAATACACCTACATGCTGACCATAAATTAACAAGATTAACTATAATGAATGTCAGAGTAAATTAATTTTATATTTGTACTACAATTGAATTTATATTATTGTGATCAGTGATGTTTTAATCTGAATCCAAGTACTGGTAATACAGATTGATCAATAGGAATTATTGAAATGCATCTTGATAGGTTATGAAGTACATGTGCATGCTTGATCTGAGTACTTTTTTAACTATATGCATGATTTTTAGACATGATCAAATCACAAAAGCTCAAATACAGTAATTCTAAGTTATAATAATTGCGATAATTAATTGTCTAAAGATCATGGACTATTATTCTAGTGATTATGATGATTATGGAACCATTCAATAGAGAAATGTACATAACATTAATTTATGTGCAAGTAATCGATTTAATCAAAATAATTAAATGATGCACATGTATTGTGTTACTTGAACTAATGAATCCAAGTGATGCAGATTGATTAATATGAATCATGCAGTCAAATGGCTATGAAAAATGCAGTCACAGGCTATGAAGCTCATGTACGGAACCATTCAATACAGAAATGTATGTGTGTGATATTAATTTATGTGCAAGTATAAATCAATTTAATTGAATGGTGCACATGTATGTTACCATGTACTTGAATTATTCTCTAGTCCAACTGAACCATCTATATACACGAAATGAGTTGTGATGGTGTATTTTATACAATGCAATCTGATAGCATTAGTAACATGTAAGTGCTGTCAGTTTATTGTCAATGTCTTAAAGTAGATGAATCCTACATTTTTCCATTGTCTATGACATGAGTTTTCTAACATATGGGTTATATATTTCGATACAAATTATTACGTACGGTACATAGTTATAGAAGCCTTATCCTTACTCAGTCCATCTCTTTTCCACTGGCTACCTCATCCGTATATGTGGAATTTGAATGTCTCTTAAAAACTCACTCCGTATCGGAGTCTGGAATATTAACGGTATAATTCAAAAATTACACGGAATTCGGCAAAACAAGTTGCATAGCAAAACCATTGCTGATATTTGCAAATCTTTAGACATCTTTGGTATTACTGAAACTCATACAATAAATGATGCAGATATAACAGTCCCTGGTTTCACTCTTAGACAGGTAAAGCATCGGCCAAAACACCGGAATGCTAGAAGAGCCTCTGGTGGAGTGGCCCTATTGGTTCGTGATGGGATAACACAAGGTGTGAGTCCCATTTCGAACACTTCTTGTGAATCTGCTATTTGGGTGCGATTATGTAGGAAGTTTTTCCACATCCAAAGGGACCTGTATGTCTGTGTGTGCTACATTCCACCTGATAATTCCACTTATGGTAGAGAATACAGTGTTGAACTTATGGACAGGTTGGAAGAGGATATGGCTCTGTTTAGCGGCAGGGGAGATGTAATGTTATTGGGTGATCTCAATGCTCGTACTGGTACATTACATGATTTTGTCTCCGATGATGAGGTTGACCATGTACCTGTGCCTGATTACTATGTATGTGACTCTGCTACTAATAGGAATTCTAAGGACAATGTTATTAAGTGTATGGGAAGAAAACTAATTGACATCTGTAAATCACAGCAATGTAGGATCTTAAATGGCCGCACACTTGGTGATCTATATGGAGACTTCACTTGTATTAAGGAATTAGGTGACAGTGTAGTCGATTACATTATTGTCAATAACGAATTCAGACAACATGTCTTAGAAATGGAAATACACCCCCTAACTTGCATTTCTGATCATAAACCCGTATCTGTTAAAATAAAGGTTGGGCTAGAGAGCGTCAAGTCACTCAAAATGCCCCCTTTAGAATCTAATCATCACCCCCTTCCTCCCAAATATATTTGGGCCAAGGATGCAAGTGCAAGCTTTATTGCAAGCTTACAGTCGCAACAAATCCAAGATATAGCTGACAAGATATCCCAACCAGAATCCGATGTGGATTCTTGTGCTTGTATGGTAGCAGACATGCTTACTAAGGCAGCTGATAATAGTATGCAGAAAATCCATAAATCCATTGCACGATCGGGTCCAGCGGTTAAAACAGTCAACAATAAACCTTGGTATGACCGGGATTGTAAATCGCTACACAAAGAGCTACTGAGATGCAAGAATGCATACAACCGAAACAACTCCGATCCCGATTTGAAGTCAAACTTCTTTAAAAAACATAGAGAATATAGAGCTAAGACAAGAAAATGTAAATCAATTCATCGCCTTAACCTGTTAAAAGAGTTGAACACTGCAGCCGAAAATGACCCATCATCCTGCTGGGACACACTAAAAAAACTGAAGCAGGATACCCAAAATAGCCCTGCAGGTAAAATTGACATTAATACATGGTACGAGCATTATAAATCCTTACATAGTTCCAAGTCAGCACGTGTATCTCCTTCCATGGAAGCAAAAGTTAGAGAAGATTTGATCAGTATGGAGAAAGAAAATGCCTCATCTCTCTTACTGAATTCACCCATTCAAGGCAATGAAGTTTTGGAAGCAGCAAATTTTCTGAAAAATGGTAAATCTGGTGGTGCTGATTCTATAAATAATGAAATGATTAAAGCTGCATATCCATGTATAAAAGATATAATCTTGGTGCTTTTTAACAAAATTTTAGCTTCCAGCCATTTTCCAAAGACCTGGACAACTGGTTTGATTGTTCCGATTCATAAGAATGGCAGCCCACTGGATGCTAATAATTACCGCGGCATTACGCTGAACAGTTGTATGGCTAAACTTTTCTGTACAGTCCTTAATGCAAGACTAATTAAGTTCGCAGAGGAAAATGGTCTAGTATCCAAATCGCAGTTAGGATTTAAGAAAGGTTGTAGAACTACAGATCATATCTTTGTTATGAAAACCTTAATAGATAAATATGCAGGTAAAAAAGATAAACTGTATGCCTGCTTCGTAGATTTTCATAAAGCGTTTGACTCCGTTTGGCATGATGCTCTCTTCTTGAAGCTCCAAAAGGCCGGTATAACAGGTAACATATATAATATAGTGAAAGACATGTATTCACAAAGCCATTCTAGGGTCAAGTCAGCTACATGCCTAAGCGATAGTTTCCCAATTAAAAGGGGTGTCCATCAAGGAAATGTATTAAGCCCGATCTTGTTTAATATATACATTAATGATCTCTTGACTGAAGTTAATACAAACGGGTCACCAACACTATGGAATGAGTCTGTACATTGCTTAGCATATGCTGATGATATTGTCCTCCTATCATTGGATAAAGATGACCTACAAGCAAAGCTTGACCAATTGGGGTCTTATATTAATAAATGGGACTTGAGCATTAATGCTAAGAAAACCAAAATAATGTCTTTTGGTGGAAACAAAACTATTAGTCACCAGTTTTTTATAAATGGAGAATCTCTAGAATGTGTTAATAAATATAAATATTTAGGGGTCCTTCTGCACAGTAATGGTTATTTCAACCAAGCAATTTCTAATCTGTCTGCTACAGCCAAGAAGGCTATTTTTGCCTTAAGGAATACAGTTAACCCTAAGGAATTAACTTGTGAACTGTCAAGCAAACTTTTCAATTCGATTATTCAGCCAATTCTATTATATGGGGCTGAAGTTTGGGTAGGCTATATTGATAGGGATATGCCCACCTCATCTGCCTTATTTAAGGATAATGAAGCAGAAAGTGTCCATCTCAGATATTTTAAACAAGTACTTGGTGTACACTCAAAAACTGTTAACATGGCTGTGCTAGGAGAGCTGGGTAGATCACCAATTAAGGTAGCAGCTATTGTCAATAGTATTAATTTCTTTATGCATATTGTATCGTCCAACCATACATCATTGGTGTATAAAGCCTACTTGGAGCAAGTTGATGCAGATAGGAAGCTCAACTGCTCCAACTGGGTTAGTTTTATCAAGAGAACACTCTCTGACACTGGTTGTCTGTATATCTGGGAGAACCAAGGCTGCTGTTTCCCTAGATCAGCTTTGCGATTTATTAAAGAGAAATTAGTATCCATATTTGCCGAGGGGTGGAAAGAGCAAATTGCAAAATTCAGTAAGTTGCAATCTTACTGTCTATTTAAAAAGGAATTAAAAGCAGAATATGCCATCTTTTCAATACCTAATAGACATCACCGTTTGGCACTAACTCGTTTCAGAGTGAGTGCACATAAACTACAGATTGAAAAGGGAAGGTACAATAATACCCCGCCGGAACAACGGCTATGTGCCACTTGTCAGGTAGTTGAAGATGAAACACACTTCCTACTCAAATGTTCTCGTTTTAAGATACAGAGAGTAGCCCTGTTTGACAGCATTGCCAATATGATCCCCGATGTAGTGGACAACACAAATGACATGTTTATTTGGTTAATGTCTGCGATTTCGCAACCCATTGTAACTTCTGTGGCAAAATTTATTTATGAATGCTTCTCAATTATGACGTAATGAGTCTTTGGGGTGTTAGCCTAATACATCTCTTCTGTCGACTAAACATGGCCATATGCCTACTACGGCGTAATGTTAGATCACTGGTCTAGTATAACCATACAAATCTTCTGCATTTGTATCTATGTCTTGAAATGTAACTGTAGAGATTTTCAAGGTATACTTGTGTCTTATATGTTTGTATTGTATTGCTTTTAGCCCTCGGGCATAAATATGCAAATAAATTATCTTATCTAATAACATAGAAGCTTAGAATCCTGAGATCTAGCTGAACAAATGTACAACTGAATGTCTCACAAATGACCTTTTATTTTCCCAGAAACTGCAGCAAATAGCATAAACATAAGGGAAGAGAGGGGACAGTGGAGGACCACACCACTTCCATAGTGTCGTGTGAAAAAAAGTGTTATGGTTATGGTTGCAAAACTTATAATTGAGATAACCCGAACTCAAGTTAAAGTAAATATAGTTTAATGCCATAGAGTTAACAGTGGACGAATTACAGTGGACGAATTTTAAGACAATCGAAACATCTCGAAGTGTCATAATATATTATACAGTGATTCAAATTAATACATGTAAAGATCATATTGGCATGAGGCATATAATTCACAATAATGTCCTATTACAAATCGTTATAAATACGAAATGCTTAAGTCACACAAATTGAACCATTGAATACATGTAAATATCTTATGCAACAATTATTAATATTATGCAAAAATAACCCGCCGCCAAGCCGCAGGCACCACCCAAACACACCGGTTAATTCACATTTTCCTTCAAATTCGCGTTTCAGCGGGTTTCTTTCAAAATAAGTTCATTCATATATTTTGAAACCAGGGTCCGACCCTCCAAGTCAACATCGAGATACCCTTTATAGGCCTCACTAGCCCAGTCCCCAGAAAGTTGTATTAGCTCTCCTGGGACTTGTGCCCTAAATGCCCATGAAGCACCCCCGCGACGGAAGCTATGAGAAGAAAATCTAGAAGCCTCAAATCCAGCCATAGTTAATAATAGCCTCAATGTTTTTTGAAACTTCGGGTATGTGATGGGAATTAACTTGCCCCGCTTATGGGGCATGACAAAGGCAGCACCGTCAGGATTGCTGCAGGGAACAAGACGAACCATGTGATGAAAAGCCGAAACCGGACACAACAATGAACCCGGAATAGCCAACAGCGGGAACCGGAGTTCCCTCTGGCCAAATTGGATGGTTTTAGACCATTTCATGTAAACTAAGAGAGATCCCTCACATACTTGAATGTTTCCTCGAGTAAGTTGTTTGCGCTTATCAAACTTAATAACGCTATCCGGAATTAAATTCGATTTTCGAGCCATAAGAAAAAAGGCGAATAAAAACAAACACCAAATGGTACTCCCAAAAGGAGAATTCAATTCTAAGAACTTTACAATCTGTAACAAAATGTCAGGCGTAATTGCGGAAGCCTTTTTAGGCAAATGAGGATTTAACCTAGATAAACCCTTAAGAAGCAATCGTAACTCCGCAGCATGCGGGTCTGGTGAAGGGAAACCGAGAATAACGTGTAATGAACGGACACCACTAAGATAGTTTTTAATCGACTCGACGGATTGGAAGGAACGACTGAGAAATTGAGCGAACAAACACAAAGAATTCTCGGAAGCAGGGAGAGCCACAAATCCAAAATATTCACAAAAGAGAAAAAAGGAACGCCATTGAACAAGGAGATTTTTTCGTGTCCCGTCAGCGAAGGCGTGTCTTATGGAAGTCCGGACACCTTCATGCAAGCTACGGCAAACAGAATCTACAAAACACGAGAACATAATTACCAACAGTGCGAAAACTCGAACAGGCCTGGCGATACATGGCAATCATGCCATTCCTCAGACTTAATACTCTCAAAAAATTTATGTTTGAAATGATCCCCAAGGGACCATCGCGATAGCAAATCGGGCAAGCGATTATCAACCCCGGCTAAGTGACGTGCACGAATCTCAAATTGAAACTGTGCAGCAATCCAGCATACCTCCCTGAGACATGCCTGCATGAACTCATTGCGAGTTTTCCCTGAGTTGAGAACAGCTACGGAAGCAGAATTATCACAATACACTAACACCATTTTACCCGACAGAACATTTCCCCACAGCTTCAGACTTACTACAACGGCTAACAACTCAAGTTCAGATATGGATAAACTTTTTTTCACAATGACTGGGGGAAATACACTGTGAAAAAACAACGTACCACACACGCCACCACATTCATCCAGACAGGCATCAGATGCCATCAAAAAATCAGGTGTACACCACTCTTCCATACACATCATGGATATACCGTTATACGTGGGTAAATACTCGGCCCACCAGAATAAGTCTCCTTTAACACTTGACGGAATAGGATGCAACTTCCTAGATTTGTGTTGAGATAAGCAACGGATCCAGTTTAGTAATCTAGCAACAAAAACTCGTCCCGGTCGAACACACGAAGAAACAAAATGTAACTTCCCTAATAAGGACTGAAGCTGCCGTAAAGAGGCTGTCTCAAGGAGTAACCATATGTTTACAATCCCGACTATCTCCGCCACTCTTTCCTCACTAATGCTCAAGGTAAGAGTGACCGTGTCAAATACAATGCCCACAAAGGGCATGGTAGTAGAGGGAGGACAAGCTTTCTCGGTTGACTCTTCCAGCCCACTGGCCTCTAGAACCTGCCCTAAAGTATCATAAGCCTTGTTGGCTAATTCGAGGGTCTCCCCTCCAGCGATGTCGTCAATGTAATTAAGGAAACTGAAACCCGCCCGTTCGAGGATGTAAACGACAGCTGATGTCACTCGCTGGCAAATGTGAGCGGAAGACCTGCTTCCCATTGCCAAAACACGGTCAAAAAAAACTTTATTGTTCCATTGAAATCCGACCAAATGAAGATCTCCGGGATCGATGGGTATTTGCCGGTACGCTCTACGCAAATCCCGTTTGAAAATAAGACACCCTTTGCCCTTTTGTTTGACAATGTTTACCAGGTCATCCACCCTAGGGTAACTTAAACAAACAGGTTTTTCAAGATAAACATTTTTGTTAATTCCATCATTGATGGATTTGCCTCTGGGCATACTAAGATCCAGGATAATTCTTCTCTCCCCGTTAGG
The DNA here is from genome assembly GCA_036873755.1 of Hanleya hanleyi. Classification (NCBI taxonomy): domain Eukaryota; kingdom Metazoa; phylum Mollusca; class Polyplacophora; order Lepidopleurida; family Hanleyidae; genus Hanleya; species Hanleya hanleyi. The sequence continues at coordinate 21,820 of JAVTVY010025879.1, forward strand.
TTTAGGTACAGTGTTAAGGGGAGATAACCTTATGGGCCCCTGAAAGGGATTACCAGTAAATGGGCCAACGATGGCATTATAGCCTAATTCTTTGTCAAGGTACTTTGTCATGGCTTCTGGATGTTCTCTGGCACCTTTATGATTTTGTACAGAATCAATTTCGTCACTAGTGGCTAGGCCACCCTTAAAACCAATAGGAAAACCGAACTCCGGGAGTTCGCACAATTCTGTATCTTCGTAATTCGTCAAGGCAGATCTCCAAAACGGAATATTAAGGTTGGTATTGAGAGGTATGCGACATTCTTCAAAATTGTGTTTTCCAGAAGCCATAACAACGTCGTGAATATGAACAATATCTGAAGTATCGTGGGAAAGATCAGTTTGGATTGCTTTGTGTATTTCTAAGGCATCATCCCCTATTTCCTCTGTGACGATTTTCTTCACAGTTTTATCACCAACATCAACACAGGCATCATCAAACTTATCAACAATGTTAGCCACTTCTACATGTACATGATTGACATTTTTGATGTGAGTTAATTTGTCTTTATCTGTCGCCTGCTGGCTTCTTGAAGCTTTAAGATAACTATCTCTCATGTATTCTGGCATAAATATTTCGGCATCGGGGTTTAACTCAGATTTGGGAATAACTAGTCATCTGGAATTAGATAACTGATTTGGGCAAGAAAGATCGCATTCGGGGTGTGATCTTTTAATTTTCTCTTTAAGCCAGCAGACAGCACAGATGTGCACGACTTGTTTTGTGCTCCCCTTAATTTGAAATGAGTGTGGGGCGGTCATGTGACACCTGTTCCGTTGATACTTGGGACAAAACCATACTTCGTCTTTTTCAACACTTCTACTACCAATATTTTCACGTTTAGTATCCCTTTTAATTTGTCTTGCCAATATGGCTGTTTCTAGCACACTGGGGTCGTCGCCCCAAGATTTCAGGCCGAGCTCAATCTGTCTTAACCAAGACGCATACCAATTGAGCACTGCCTGCCATTCATATACATTCTGATAATAAACTATCTTTTTCAAAAATTCAGTTCTACCTCTTCGTTCTCTGCTGGAAATGTTCCCGGAAATTATTTCCAGTTCACCGGCGACTAAAGATTGGAAAGTTAAGTCTTTAAATCCCATGCGTTTGCCAACGAATTCGAACTGCAGGGCCGAATGGGCCCACACCTGTGGATGTCGAACTTTATCAGCCGATTTCTTGCTCATTCCAGATACTTTTTGGCGTTTTCTGATGACTTCTTTGGATTTTCGTTTTACAGTTTTTCTTCTAACACTTTTGTCGGCGGAACTATCATCGTGCGAATCCGATGAGGTCGTACTCTCACTGCTGGATGACTCGGACTCAGAAGTCTGTTCCGACTCACTTAGCACTCCTAGTTTTCTCAATCTCCTACTCACATTTTTGTTTAGTCCTGGCATGGATCTTAAATCTTTTAAAGTAATATCCTCTGCTAATGTATGTTTCTCGTTTTCCCTGCCTTTACGTTTCGACTCAGATTCATCATCTAAACTAAGGACGGTACCTTTCACTCGAAGATCGTCGATCTGTTTTGTAGCCTCCGCTATCTTGGCCTTCAAAACCTCTTTCTCTTTAATTTCCTGAGACCGTCGCCGATCCGAAGCCTTTTGGCTCTCCTGTTGACGAACTCGTTCCAACTGGGCCAGGTGAGCCTTCAAGTCGTTGAGTTCTGTATCCGATTTATCCAGTCCTTCCTCGGTTGTGGGTGGCTTAACTTCGGTTTTTGCTCTAGCCCCTCCGGTGACGTCTTGTGTAAATGTTCCAGCATCGTATTTTTGATCTTTCTCCTCTTTCGACATTCCGACAGAATGTAAGCGAGCGTAATTCACCACTAATTTCTTACGAGCAGAACGCCTCACTGAGTCAGTCATTCACCACTTCTCGAGGTTGAATAAGTCTGTATGTATAAAATCTGATACGGATTGTTCTCAAACTGAGTGGAAAAACTCTGTATTTCACATCCACGTACAGTAATAGTCGGTCGCCTTTTGGTGTGTAGGTTTATACACTCGAACAATGGCTCTATGGTTGTACTCAAACTGGATACAAATTTTCTCTATTTCTCATCTGCGTACATCAACTGCTAATCTCAAGAATGCTGTAGGCTTAAATGCCCAGTTTTTATATAGGTATTTGCCGTATGACATGAACAACAACTCACACAATTAAACCACATACATGTAAGAAGAACTCACTAAGTGAGAAGACTACATGAAAGGCAGTCAAGAAAAACAGCTCAGAACAGAAGCCGAATAAGAATAGTGAGATCAAATGCTCTTTCAACTGGATAATCCCAATTAGATGTTTTTACAAGTCAAAACACACCCTTTGAACTGTGACTGGCTAAAGAACATCGAAACTGAATATTTATTTTAGAATGGGAAGGGCTACTTATGTCACTGTAGAGGATGGTATTATAGTTTATGCAGCTCTCAAGTGCAACTGGATCCACATTTTCTCTTGTTGACATTTCAAGTAAACACACGGGTACGACCTGATCTGCCTTCAATTATGCAATTCTCTGCTCTCTAAACTTTAGGTCTATTAAGAGTTGTAATGTATTCGTTACTGATCACCAGGGTAAGAAAATGTGCTGCTTTCAATAAACCTAGATCGTAACAAGCAACGACAATAAACCGTGATTTTTTGGCAGATTTTATGTATTAAACATAAGGGGCCGTTCCCATTTAACGTTCGTGTTTCCATGGTTTAATCCATTTCGTTTAAACCATGCCACGAACGATGGGTGTATCGTTGGTTCGTTTTCTCAAAAAAACCATTGAAAAAACGAACGAAGAAAAAACCGTTCGATGGTTTTCTATAGAGTTTCTACGGCTGTGACTTGCTGGAGAAAAAACGATCGAAAGTAGTGCCGCCTGAGTGACGTCACACTAAGACACGCCCACACACTGCTTGTAGCTCATACGTGTAGGCTGTTAAACCGTCGATAACAGGCCTACCGGTATATACCCGGTAAATTATATAAATATAATCTATCATGGACTATTCAGTGTTGTAACCCAAATAAAACACTGGGACTGCTGATTTAATGACGAGAAGCCGTACACATGATCATTCTGTTCAGAATATTTCATTCTGTTCCGATAACTGGTTTATATAGTTATTTTCTCAAATACCTGTATGCGGTCGGCATCAAACAAATAAGATATATAATGTTTTTTTATATATTTTGTTTTATAATATAATGTTAATATTATTAACCCATGTGTGGCCAGAATGCTTTCTTATGGGACCACTTTGGTTACAGTTGGGAAATGCGTGTTTGTCAGTTGGTTTGTGTTTCTCTTAGTGTACTTTCTGATTGTTTTAGTATTGAACTTTTCTTTCTATCTAAAACAGGCAATTGAAGAAAAATGGGTACTGTGGGTATTTGTGAAAATAAAAAAGGTAGCATGAAATGGCGATGACAGTGATAAGACTGTTACATTAAGAGTGACAACGGATTAATATTTGTATAGAATTGGAAAGAATTAAAAAAACCATTATGCTTGAACGAATCCGCAAACAGCGACATTTCGGAACGCGACATTCGGCACAAAGTGAAGAGTACGACATTTCGACACACGACATTCCGGCACATTTTTAACGAGCCAAATCATATTAAAAATTACGATTTTCTTGTCTTTTGTTAACATATGTTAACATATAAACAGACTATTTTAAGGGTTACCATGTTGTAAATTTTTTGGCTGCGAATATCTGTGACATTTCGGCAACTATTTTCACATAAACAGTTGGTTTTAGAAATGTTGTGAATTTCTCATAGAGCAAAAAGTAGTATATAAATATTCTATCACGAGTAAAAACCTCACCAATCAATCGCCATCAACCTTAATATGTGAAAAAAGTTGCCGAAATGTCGCGGATAATCGTGAGCAACTATGATAACCCTTGAAACTTGGTAACTTGGTAACCCTTAAAACGGTATGTTTATATATGTTGAACATATGTTAAAAAAAGAATGTGAAAATCTTCACTTTTAGCGCAATTGGTCTGACAAAAAGGGGTGCCGAAATGTTGTACCCTTCACTTTGTGAAAATGTCGTGTGCCGAAATGTCACTTGCCGAAATGTCGCGTGCCGAAATGTCCTGACACTGATACTGTAACCGTCTTACTATCTGACCACTGAAATTAAATATTACATAGTCCCGATATTGAGTATCGGCCTGACATATAGTTTCAAGATCAAAACAAACACCCGGCCCCCACCAACGGCAACACACAACTCAGCCTAGACAAGATTCACCAAAATTTCTTATATTGTTGAATGATTGATATTATTTGTATTTAAATTCATTTGACGAAATACGCTTGCTTAAGTATTATAGATTGATCCTATCTTGCAGCGATTTGTGAAGAATTGAATGCCTATTTTCGATGTCAACACAATTTAGTGTTATTCTTAAAATAAACATTTTCATTTCAAAGTTATTAATCATTTGAAATGCCATCATGCCATGTATTGTGCTATACATACTGAAATATTAGAGTTCAAATGTGCAGCATGGCTTGATTTTTACAGCAAAATTTGTCAATCTATGCATGTAACGGCTCACATGGCTCAGTGAAACGGAACATCGCCGAGCTCGGGCGCTGGTTGGTTAAACCGAGATAGGACATATTCCCTCACTGAAGAGAAGACCGTGCATGGGAGGTGATGAAATGTACGAGATTCTGCAAGCCTAGAATATAATTACATATGTTGTTCTGAAAGTATATCAGAATGGGAGAAAATCTTTATTGATGAATATTTATTTGACAGCAGCTTGACTCGGTGCGTCGTTAGAGATTCCCCCGTTATTCAGACAAATGATGACATTGAAGACAACAGGACGGACTGGTAATTCGATTGAAATTGTAGTTTAAGGGCTGCTTCCCATACGGATTTCGCGGCCCATCAACTCAATGTTTTATTTACATTTCGCGGTACATTTCTTAGTTCATTTAAGATCTTTTGCAGCGCTAAATATTAAAATAAATAATTAAATAATAAATAACAATGAGAGAGCAGAGGGAGATATAAATAGAAGTAAGGGAGAATGGCTAATTGACTCGAAAGCGCAGGAATTTAAAATGAACGCTCGATTTAAGTTTTTGAGCATTCCATGTCAGCGTCCTCATGGACAAAGCAGTACCGTTTATAGTAAAACGTGTGACCGTAGGTCTAAAACTTCATTGCGTCCTGAATTGGGCGTTAATTATTTTATTTGGTTAATTTGCTGGACACAGGAAGTCAGCAACAAATAAATACAATGTAAGCATATTATTAAGGCACGCCTGCTAACAATGTTGTTTGATTATTTTCTTTCAAAGAAATTAACCCCTCCGAACCCTCCACTTCGCTGTTTTCTTAAGTCGACGGTTGTTCACAGACTGACTATGGTGTGACGTGTGAATCATCAACACCTCCAATTTCAATTGTCAAGCAGTCTTATAATCTCCTTCTTTGAACTTGTTTTGATATCTTTGGCAGAGAATTCTTCTACGGGAAGTTCATGTCGAGTTAATTTGGGAACAATCCGGCCTATAACTTAGAAGAAAATAAATACAATAATATAGATTCATGGAAATGAAATAAAAACGTTAAAACTCTTTAATTCCAGTTAATAGCATTGCGTCCGGTTTACAATTATTAGAGGTCAATAGCCGCGTGAAGTAAACATCACTAAGACTGAGTTGAATTTGCAATCAACGCCTCTAAGTATTACCTGACATGAAACTGATTGCTTCACACTGTGAAACTAACAACGCGCTCCGCCAATGGCCGACATATACAAACAACTCTTTAACCGGAAGGTAAAGAATTCATATTATTTTCTGCGATCCAGTATCATTTATGAAGGAAGGTGCACCTGTCGGTGTCATTAACACAAATGACATGTCGATTAATTTATTTCCAAAATTGACCGTAGTTCATGTCTTATTTCGCGTTATGACGTTAAAAACTCTATGGTTGACGGTTATGTTCTATGTATTCTGCAAAAGAGGCAAAGAATACCCTAAATATGTCATTTATTCCGCGTCGGATATACAATCAATTATCCAGGTAAGAGAATATAATTCAAATATATATTCATTAGAGATAAATGAAACGTTTTATTTCAATTGGATTAGGAAAACCTCAGGACATGGACATACCGATTAAACGTTCAATAGTATGGAAGAAAGACGTTTCCGGAATAAAATCTTTGTCGGGATTCCATTTTGGGCCGCGATATGCGTATACGACAAGCGGTCCCAAAATTTGGTGCCCGCACAACATTCCGATCGTCTGAGAAGCGACAAAACGGCCAAAGATACGGACATATAGAAACCGGGACCCCCTTCCAGATTACCAATAAATTTCATGTCCATTTTGAAAACCCGGACGTTTCGATCGAAATAGAACGGGGAGGAAACCGAAAGGCGTCACCACGGGCTGGTGTATCGTTTGTTCCTACACGTACTTATAGCTATCAATATACTGGACTCTCAAAATAATACAAGTTCAGATAACAATAAATAATGCGATCGGGGATTGACAAGGAGATAGCATTTAGCCATATAGGACGAACCGAATAATCAGTGTCTGACGCGATGGTATCGGCTCAAACCGGGGCAAAAACCTGTGCATTACTTTCTTTTGTCTTCTAATTATGCAGCTGAACTTCAACATCTAGTTACACGTAAAAGTAATTTACTGCCTCTCCAAACGTCAGAGAATTCGGCATTGAATTAACGGATTCTTTTCTCAGTGCCCACGGAGATTGCGTTATCAGGTTGGATAATGCGAACATCACGTGGTTGTATTATTGCGCCTTCGTTTTCCAGCGAACGATCGAACGATGCCAAACAAAGAAGGAAAAAAACCGCAATGGTTTTCTGTAAAACGAACGACTTCGTTCACTGGCGAACGAACCAATGCGTTTAATGATTTTTTCAGTGGTTCTCCACGAAAATCAAAACGATGGGTGTAGAACGACTTGTTTTTTTTCCAGAGATTTAAACGAACGAAGCAAAAACGCTAATTGGGAACGCTACCTAAGTGGGCTGTTCGCCTATTACATTCACAAACCCATTTAACGCATACTGGAAAATCGCAATATTGAAACCATTTCCTTGATCAGACGCTTCTTTTTAATCCGGACGTTGTTGTAATATATACCATGTCAGTAATATGGATGTCGACACAATTTTAATTTCCTCTCTTCACATGCATCAATATCAAAAGTTGAAAATTACACTCGTCAATTCGTAATTTTGTGATCCCAAAATCGAGCATTGAAGCAAATTTAATTTTTCGGTTTCATTTTTCCAAGTCGATAAGTTGCCCATTTTGTGAGCCGGAGACCGCACACATGCGCCATTGCTTAACATGCGTCCCCAAGCAAATCGGAAATAAGTGAACGGTGTTGCAAATTTTTATTTCCTTGTCAAATTTTAATTTTGAGATCACAAAATCAAAAAATCAAACTTGAAAAATTTTGGTGAATTTGAGGACACGAATTCCACAAAACCTAGGCCTGAGACTGGGAGAGATCAACTTCGATTCGATGCAACCTTATAGGATGTTTATGTTCACGAGGCCTGTCACAATCAAAGCTTGGGCGAGATTAATTATGGCTCATGGAGAGAACTCGGAATTTCACGTATCTTTTTTTGGACAAAAACTTTTGGAAACCTGAAAGGATTCGTTTTCAATTTGGTAAGTGAGTACATTCCCTCATCTTATCATTGGGGAATGTTTATGTGCCGATTCGCATATAGGTGGCACCACCTGGGCCATGTTAGAATTGTTTTTTCCCTAAGTTTTGCGTTATTATTCTCATCAGAAATAATGAATGTTTTCTTTACTTAACATGCAAAATGGGTGCCTCTTCGATCGTATTCGATCGACTGTATCTAGTTATTAATCCGATGTTGCAGTTGTTTCTCTTAATAGCACTATAGTCCTGTGATTACATATTCGGAAATATTTACATTGAACACATTTGGTGAACTAATGCAGACATATGCCACACATCTTCACATCGTTGCATACGTTAGACACTAATTCAATTTGAATAAGATACAATACCGATGGACCTCTTTTCCTAAAATTAGGAAAAATGCGTTTCAATGGAATTGCATCAACCCGGATCGCAGTGCCAGAGGTATTGGAACTCTTCTGTAACGGAGAGATCATTTTAGCTGATGTTTTGGTAGGGCCAGAAAGCTAGTCAAGATTCAATAATATATCTATTACAGGTTTCAACTATGTGGCAGAAATGTACACGTATAGGATTTGGACCAGTGAACATTTCTCGTCCTTTATAATCGTAATGAAGCGTATTAGTTCTATAATTAGAGAAATTTTGGCATATTTTCCTACATTAAAATTGAGAGCCTGCCCCTAACGTAGGTCACGCGATACAGCTATTTGCCAGTTCAAATAAGGAGAGTTTCGTTGTTTCAATGTCAGACATACACACACTTAGCATACGCATCTTTGGCTGGTATGATAGAGCATCCATTTACATGAAGAGATGAATTGCAACAAACAATCGGCACCCAACTATAGCATTTTGGGAAATAACTTATCCTCCCTGGTCCATGCAATCGAATACTTTCCACCATGTCCTGTGTGTTATGAACATTGCACGACACAACGCATAACACATCAATGTTTCGCTTTGTAGTCATCAAGCATATACAACATATCATCAACCTATAGATTATAGTTTGCAAATAGCTCATACACAAGAACTCAATCAGTTGGATCAAAAGCAATATCCGATATTTGAGGTCATCTAGCTACTACACGTGTTTTCGCCTCACGTTAACGTCCCAACACGAGACATCGTCCTTCCCACTTGTTCCAATGCGTCCAGGTCAACAAGCTACAAACAGGTCGTCCCGACAAAGTAGGTGTGATATCATATGTCGAGATATTGAATCGCCCATGAGGTTCAGGTGTTTCCTGACGTGCTAGATCATATATACGCTGGATGTTTGCCTGCTAAGTGTTTCATCACTCAAGATCAAATTCCGACTCTGAGGGACCCAGCATTGGAACGAAACGCTTGCCATCTCCAAAACATGACACGAAGGGCTGCAGCTGAATAGAAAACATATTTTGCAAATCATTAATATCTGAACAAAATTACTAAACAACGTTTCTCTAATCGTCTGATTTCAAGTTTTTCTTCAAAAAAGTAATACATCACTCGAGAATACTGAAAATAACGTATAAAAATGTACTAACGGTTTAAATACCTATAACCCTTTCGAAACTATACCCCGGTAATGCTCAATTTGTCACGCGTTGACATATATATTCATAATCAGCACTTTTGAAACATATCGTTTCTGGGCCCTTTCAACTGACGGGGTATTACAGCAGCTATGTTAAAATCAACCAACAACCATCAGCAATATTTACAAATAAACATTACGTATTTCGGGACTGTCTCCGATTGAGAATGACGATTGATAATTTAATTTGGCGGTCAGAAAGAGTTATCACAATTATTTATCTCAATGTGTGCTCTGCTTGGGAAGGATATTTCTATCACTGTGGCCGAAGAAATAAAAAGACCTTGCTTTTGTCATGATACAATCAGCCGGCTCGATTTTTCTCGCTCATACCACTCAACGACGTATTGTTCTATGAAGTAAGATTATTCTTCTGGTTCCCTTTAATATTGATACTCACTGAACGCTTGGTGATACTTTTAATGGCTGTGATGATATGAGCGACATGATATGGGATGGATTTAGAACCACTTATCGCTTCTCTCTTCCAATAAATGCTGTTGTGTTTATTTATATTCTGTTTTATGAATACTATGATGTTTGTGTTAACATTTTGATGCTAACCGTGTCGTGTGAATTAACTATATATGGACGATCGGTGCTCACTGAATAATAAACATCGTTTTCTCCGACTCTTTGTAGATCTCTATGATGTCACAGTTTTCTAGGTCAGCCAAACAGGTTAAATTGCTGCTAATGATAGTCGAGATCCCATTACAACACATATAAGGGAAGTGGGAAGAGGTGCCGACATACTGGCAGAGCCACATGACTTCACAGTATAGTCTTCCGGTTAACCTATTCTAAAGCACACACCAAGAATCTAACGATTCGTGATATGTGTTGTATCTCAGGTACGCTTTTATTGTACCTGTTCATGTGGCAACTTGGATGATATGACCACACGGCCCCTAGCACCGGCATAAGCGGTATTAGATACAAATCTAGAGAGCTATGATGGAAATGCTCTGACAACTCGTATATTGGTAATTGGTGAGCTGTTTCGCTGTGACAACTCGTACACTGGCGATTGGTGAGCTGTATCGTCGTCAGATGAAAATGACGGCCTTTAACACAAACACACTACTCTGTAAGGCCCGATGTCGACCCAGCATCAACTTCCCACAAATGCCAACATATATCAAAGACCAAAAGGCCTGTACAGGGGGCGGGCCTCGAGGACGAAACGTCCATTGGCTGACATTGGAGTTCAACACAACTACAGCCCAAAGGAACATTGTTTACGCTAAAAATAAATGGTTTTAAAAAGAGTTTGCCGATAAATTTCGTGTATAATTTTGAAGTGGATATAGAAATTTCAGCATTCACTAGCTCTGTGCTGAGGAAATGAGGGTAGCCGACTTCAAAGCACTGGCTAAAAAACCGGCATGCAATCCACTACATTTTTTTTCTTCAAATTTCTGTTATATGACTCACATCATTGCATTTAAAAATAAAAATTAAATTAAGCATGCTTAGTCAGTTATATTTAAAAAAATGTTAATGTGCTCGTAAACAGGAAAAATTACTGTCCTATTACCTATACCACAAGCCTCATATACTTTGTTCCTGTCTTCAAATCGCTAAAAGAGGCGAGGAACTTGACGATGTCTGGCGACTAAATGCAGCCATATGACTTGATATGAGAGCTTCCCTAGGCACCTCACATTCAGCCTAGAAGGATTCTAAGATGCAGTCTTGTTCTGAAGGCAGGTATTTGTTCTGAATAAGAGCTTTCATTAATATTCCGTCGCTTGGGCCGTTTTTCTATCTAGCGATCACATATTTCATCATTTTCCATCAGATGACTTAGTAAGGCTGTATAGATTTTAAGATTATAAGAGATTCTTGTTATCAAGCAACTACATTAGAAAATCTCTTTAATGAGGTAAAAGAAGATTATTTTAGCTTATTTCTAAGAAATCGGTTTGTTGCATACGTTTTAATGTATGTGCATGTCTTTCGGTGTGTTGTGTTATTTACTTTTGGGTTGCTGGTTTGTTGACTTGTTTTTGTTAGAATTTTGTCTGATCGTCGCTATATGGCCAAAATATTGCTAAACGCGACATTAAACCTTAATTATCTCTCTCTCTCGTCGTCATTGCTCTGACCTATTTGTATCTGATACCACTCAAGCCGGTACTAGGGGCTGTGTGGTCAAGGCATTCCACAACGAAACAATTGAAAGATTGTATGAGATACATATCATCACAGGGATCACTTTTGGTTCTTGTGTTTTTCTTTATCATAATTATGTCAGTACATTTGTCTGAGGGGTCATATGACCTCTTGACAGGACGCCGCCATCCTTTTTGCGTTGAATTGGTATCTCAGCCGTGCTTTAATTGCAATGGGTCATGTGGAAATTATGAAGTAAAAACACGGCCCCTAGCACCGGCTTAAGTGGAATTAGATACGATAGTACGGGAGCTGTGATGACAGATCAGCTCAAATAAGCCACTCATCTGACGTTAATGGATGAGAGAGAGAATAAAGGTTTAACGTCACGTTCAGCAATATTTCAGCTATATAGCGACGATCAAACAAAATTCTAAGTATTCAAGTAAATAACTTAGCAATCCAGCACATTAAAACATACACACATTAAAACTTATGCAACAAATCGATTTCTCTCGAATAATCTAAGACACAGTCTTCTTTCATCAGACTAAAAGGATCTTCTACAGTAGCTGCTCGATAAAAAGAATCTCTTATCTATACAGCGATAAGTACATGTTTCACTGTGAGATCTTCGTGGCATGGAATACACGTTGGGACTGGCTCCTTTTGTCAGTAAATGTTCGTGACTTAATCGTGTATGGGCGATTCTATATCGTCTGATCATCGCTTGATCGAACCGTTTCCGGTTGTTCAGATGAGTATAGCCTACAGATTTTTTTTAACTCCTGAAGTTTGTTATTATTCACAGCATCCCATGAAGATTGAAACGGATGAGCATCGAGGGTGTCTGATGAAGTAAACGCCTCAACAACTAACCTGTAATGCCCGACTTCTTGCGATAAATTTCCCAAGAAGACAACACTAGTACATATATTTGTCAACTGTCTTCAGTTGTTTCTCGCCCCTTCAAGGACATATTAAAAGGTTTTAAATACTAATTCTTAGTCAATCATTAGAACTTAAATATATAAGTATCGCATGTTTAATAGTGAATGAGCTCGATAATTAAATTCAATCGTCCACTGATCCCTGAAAATGGTTGTGTTCACATCAAAAACTGATATTTCTGGAGGTTAGCGTCTATCTCGTGCGCACGACATAGCTAATAACAATTGTTTTTGGTCTCCTGTCCCCTGGAGAAGGGTCCAGTATAGTTCAGCGTTCCGCTTATATTTGCGTTTAATTCCCATACAACAGCGACCCGTTAACAAGGGGGGCCCGGATGTAGAGAGATTGGGAGAAATTTGTCTAATTCTGCGGATTTCAGCTGATCTTAGCTCTGATTTTTGTGTAATATATTTTGTGAATACTTTTGGCAAATACCTGTGGTGAAAGTTTGGAATTATTTCTTAGTTTTTTGCTGTTCAGGGCGTTTTTCTGACTTGGTCAGTTTGGCCTGGCTTGGGAAGGCAGAGATCTGCCATTACTACCGTCTCGGTCTTTGTGACTGAGACGGTGGGCGGATTGTTTTCTGTCTCGTTGTTCTTCTCATTTCTGTTTGCTCGCTGTTTGTAGATATTTCGTATTCTACTGGTGTAATATATTTCCTTGTTGTTTGGTTTGGTTTGAAGTTCGTTTTTCGTTCAGTTTAGCTTGGGTCGATTTGCACAAGTTCGTGTATATTGAGCTGGGCTAAATACATGTACATAGTAAAGGCGTAGGCGGTAGGCTGACCTTCAGAATACAGGTTTCGCGAGTCTTTGTTCTCTGTTCTTTTGTTCCTTGTCGTTACCCAGCAACCGGTCTGGCTAGAACTGGGCTATTGTTTAGCCTGCACCTGCGGTTCACTGGAAGAGAGAGTGTACCACTCAAAATTTCTCAAATTTGGCGATACATATCGCATGCTGATAGCAAAATACGAACGTAGCGTGCAAGATCTATGGCGTTACGTTTCTTAACTTTTGTCTAATTCCGCTTAACCCGGGGCTCATATGAACAACCACAATCAAAGCGTGACTGAGATACACCATTCTCTAGATAACGACTTTAGAACGATTATTATGGATTAAGAATACTGATCAGCGATACGGATTTTATATTTTTGGAACATCATGTCTTGTCGGCATCATTGAAAACTGTTGACCGCTTCTCTCTTGCAGGAAACTAGCCTATGTTTATGTATACTATGATTGTCTTTTTTGAATTTGGTGCTAATACTGTTATATGGATATGGAATAGGTCTTTGGATTATGGACGCGGATATTCTTTAATGGACGACGGCTGAATTATGAATGACGGACTAGACTGTTGTATTGTCGTACTGTTGATATATATAGTATTCACCTTTGGAGTGAGGCTCCCTCGGGGGTAGTAAATGTTTACTCTGTGGGAAGGCTCACTGTTGGGCTTTGTGCGTGTTACTATTTGTAGTTGTATTGAGATTCCCTAGTGGGGTTTTTCCCCCTTTTTTCCACTATGGCCTTTAGAAAGTTTTATAGGTCACTGAGCCTAAAACTTCAAGGTCTAGAGAAAGCTAGTGCGATTGATATATATCGCGCATTAAAAGACACTGTTGGATCAGGACGGTCAGTCCTTAAAGGTCTAGTACAGGTATCAAATACCCTGTGGAACGTCACACTAGCAAGTAAAATTGCCAAAACTCGCATAGTGCTGGAAGGTATTCGCGTTGGAGATCAACGTGGCCATTTTGAGGAAATAGATCCAGGGAAATTGCTAGTAAAGATGAAAGGACCATGCGATTTCCCAGATTCTGCGATCAGAAGTGCTTTTGAGTTTTATGGTGATGTTCTCTCTGTACAAAAAGAGTTCTATTCGTTTTATAGAGAGTTTGAGACAGGAGTTCGAAGAATTTGGATGTCGAAATTCAAATGTACTCTTCCTTCTTCTATTTTAGTTGGAGGTATGAGACTTCAAGTAAAAACATGCTATGCTTGTGGTTCAGAAGAGCACATGAACTCGAGGTGTCCTTTGAAAAATAAATGCCTGATTTGTCATCAGGAAGGACACCTTAAAAAACCTGTCCAAAGGCCAAACAAGTTCCTGAAGATACCGTAGCTAAAGATAGAAAAGATGATTCCTCAGATCCTCGGCCTGTTCCGCCTCCAGAAGTTCGAGAAGGACTTTCCGCCGAGGCTCTCCAGCGGAAACAGCAACACAATATAGATTTATGGAACACTGTGGGCCCTGACGGCAAGGCCACCGAACGTCATCAGAAGATAGTCTCCGCCAGGAGCAATGAGAAAACCCAAAACCACTACGACTGTCTCGTTGACACGATGGATGAAGGTTGTAACTCGGAAGATGAAGTTGTCAGTGATAGTGAGGTGTGCGATGATGTAGAAGTCAAGTCAGGTGATCAGAAGTCAGGTGATCAAAAGTCTGTTTCTGATCAGACTGAAAGTGTTGACATGGTATTAACTCCGGAATTTGAATTGAAGGGTGACAACTTACCGGATACTGGTAGTGTTTCGGGTCCGGATGCACCTGTGCAGTCTGTGGATTCCTTCATTAATCCTATTCACTCCGGTGTAGATGTAAACTTTACACCAAACGAGGAAGTAATGAAGTAAGTCTTGTAGTAATAAAGCTACCTCGAATCAAAAAAAAGAAGAAAAAAGAGAATACCATAGATATCGAATCCGGCAAAGAGCCTAAAATAGTCGATGCTACTCCCTCTCCTGCCAAGGAGTCATCCATGCTTTCTGATGAGGAGTATGTTGACTGTAATGAGCGCTCATTGAAAGGCGAGACTTCCTTGAATCAAAGGTCGAAGGACTTGTTAAGAAAAGAGAGAGAGAAAGATGTTTATAATAGGAAAAGTAAAAAAGAAGAAAGAGAAGAAAGGCAAAATAAAAAGAACGGTCAAAAAGAATTACCCAAAATAAAACGTACATAATGGCTAAGCTAACCTTATATATGTTGGCTTGGGCAGTTTTGTGTTTTATTTCTATATACAGACTAAAGATGGCTCAGCCACCAACTATCGTTCAGTGGATTTGCAGAGGAGTTTGGCCAAATTTAAATGAACTCCAATTATTAACTCAAGATTACGAACCATCAGCTTTTTGTCTCAACGAGACCTTTATGAAGAAAGCAGATAAAGATAAATTTAAATTTCGCCAATACACACCTTATCATTCCTACGCTTTAGACGAAAATGGAAAAGCTACAGGTGGCTCTTCAATGTTGGTTAAAATGGGTGTTTTACACAGTCCTGTTGATTTAGTGACAGATTTACAAGCTGTAGCAGTTCGTATTACCTTGAATTCTGTTTTCACATTATGCACAGAGTACATACCTTCTTCTGGTAGTCTCCGGCTTAGTGAACTTCAAGATGTTTACGATCAGCTCCCGAAACCTTGTTTAATGATGGTGATTTTAACGGTCGTAATATTCTCTGGGATAATGAACACAATTGTAAAGGTAAAATTCTCGAAAATTTTATATCAAATAATTCTTTGTGTATTTTTAATGATGGTTCTTATACACATTTGTCCTCAGCTCATGGAACTTATTCAGCATTAGATATCTCACTTTGCGACCTGCCTATTCTTGAAGAATTTTCCTGGTCTGTTCATGATGACCTTTGTGGAAGTGATCACTTTCCCACTATCCTAAAAGCTGTTCATTCAGCTGATGACCCTCATTCCACAAGATTTAATTTCAAGAAAGCAAACTGGCCCGAGTTTCAAAAGCTATGTTCACAAAAACTACAAGCAATCTCCTTCTCTGATGTTCCAGATCCTATACAGTTATTCTCAGATATGCTGATAGAAATTGCCAACCAAACCATTCCCACATCTTCAGGAGTTGCACATATTAAGAAACTTTGGTTTTATGATGACTGCAAAGAAGCAAGGAAAAGTAGGAAGAAGGCTGAACGATATTTTCGCCAACATCCTAATCCTGAAAATATGAAAGATCTCAGAGTTACAAGAGCTAAAGCTCGTAGAACCATGAAACAGAATAAACGTGATTCTTGGAGAAATTATGTTTCTAAGATAAATATTCATACTCCTATAAGAAAAGTTTGGAATATGATCCAAACAATAAAAGGTAAAAGCTCCAAGTCCAGCGGTCATCTCAACGATGGAAACCAGGTGATTACTGACAGAGTAGAAATTGCAAATAAATTAGGCGAAACAATTGCCAAAAACTCGTCGTCAGAAAATTATGTACCTAAATTTCAAAGTTTCCAAAAAAGAGAAGAGAAAAATGAAATTAAATTCCCCTCCGGTAACCATGAAGGCTATAACGCTTTGTTTACAATTGAAGAACTTCATGTTTCTCTCACGAAAGCTACTGATTCTGCTGCAGGCCCTGATAATATTCATTATCAGCTTTTGAAGCATCTACCGGAAATCTCTAGAAATCCTGTTACGCATATTCAATAGACTTTGGTATAGAGAAGACTTTCCTCCGTCATGGCATAATGCCATAGTTATACCAGTACCAAATCCTGGTCGTGACCACACAGACCCTGGTAATTATCGTCCGATTTTACTGACTAGCTGTGTCTGCAAAACAATACGCATGATAAATGATCGCCTTGTTTGGTACCTGGAAACTGAAAAGAAACTGACTGATATTCAAGCTGGTTTCCGTAAAAATAGAAGTACCATTGATCATTTAGTCAGATTAGATTCGTATGTTAAGAATGCTTTCGCCAAGAACGAACATGAGGTTTCTATCTTTTTTGATTTAGAAAAAGCCTACGATACTACATGGAAATACGGGATTCTTAAAGATCTTCAAAATATGGGATTAAAAGGCCGTTTACCCGTTTTTATTTCCAACTTTTTGAATGATAGACAATTCCAAATTCGTTTGGGTACAACTATGTCTGATCATTTTGATCAAGACCAGGGTGTCCCACAGGGCAGTATTTTGTCTACTACTCTGTTTAGTATCAAGATCAACAGCTTGACTGCAGTTCTGAATAAATCAATTGACGACTCACTTTTTGTAGACGATTTCAATATATCGTGTAGTGGGAAAAGTATACACAATATTGAGAGAACATTACAACTTTGTCTAAACAGAACTCAGAAATGGTGTCTAGAAAATGGCTTCAAATTCTCCAGAGCTAAGACAAATTGTATACACTTTTGCAGAAAATATTTCCAGCACAAAGATCCAGAACCTAAATTAGACGGAACTGAAATCAAAGTGGTAAAAGGGGTCAAATTTCTAGGCATATTGTTTGATCAACAACTAACATTCAAATCACATAAATTGCTTAAAAGCCAAATGCACGAAAGCTCTAGGTTTGTTAAAAGTAGTTGCCAGCTATAAGTGGGGGGGGGAGGGGATCAGCAAACTCTCCTCCATTTATATCGATCACTTGTTCGTTCCAAACTCGATTATGGTTATATTGTTTTCAATGCAAGCAAGTCAAACTTGGCAAAGCTAGATCCTATTCTCCATCAAGGACTAAGACTTTGCCTCGGTGCGTTCAGAACATCACCTAAAGAAAGCTTGTATGTCGAAGCGGATGAATTTCCTTTAGAACTTGGGAGAATTAAATTATCGCTGCAATATATCACAAAACTGCGTTCGAACCATTCAAATCCTGCATATAACTGTGTTTTCAACCCTCAGTACGCAGATTTTTATTTAAAGAAACCCTCGATTATTCCACCTCTTGGAATCCGTATGAAACCACACCTTGTAGCAGCTGGTATTAAAGTTAGTCAAATTTTACCTAACAAGCTCTTGCCAACTCCACCATGGCAGTTAGCCACGCCAGAAGTAGATATTTCACTGACTAAATATAAAAAGGCAGACACGAGCCATCTCTTGTATACACAAGAATTTGGCCTACTGAGAGAGAAATACAGATCACATCAGGTTATTTATACAGATGGTTCTAAAGATGGTGAGAGGGTAGCATGTGCTACTATCTTTAGTTCCAAAACTAAAACGTATCGTCTGCCAGGTAAAAGTTCCATATTTAGTGTAGAAGCAAAAGCTCTATTATCAGCTTTAGAAGGTATTGGATCCACTAGAAGGAAAAAATATGTCATATTCTCAGATTCACTATCATGCTTTACAGCAATTAAAAGTGGAAATTCAACTCATCCCACCATCTTGAAAATTCTACAATAATATGACACCAGATTTGATCAACAGATATTGTGTTTTGTTGGGTGCCTAGTCACGCTGACATCAAAGGCAATACTGAAGCTGATAGACTGGCTAAGGCAGATCTAGATGAAAAAGTTGATCATGTTGGAATCCCATACAGCGATTTCAGACCATCTATCTGCGCTTATGTTAGAAAGCTGTTTCAATCTTTATGGGATACTATGGATAATAACAAACTTCACGAGTTAAAAAAAACCGGTTGGTTATACTCATCTGAACAGTCATAAACGTTTCGACCATTAGACGATGTAGGATCGGTCACACACGATTAACTCATGAATATTTACTAAAACAGGAGCCGATTCCAATGTGTATACCTTGCCATGAAGATCTCAGGGTGAAACATATTCTCATAGACTGCATAGATTTTAAGATTGTAAGAGATACTTTTTATGGAGCAGCTACGCTGGAAGATCTTTTTAGCAGAGTGAAAGAGGATTGTATTTTAGGTTATTTGAGAGAGATGGGTTTGTTGTACAAATTTTAATGTTTTACCTGTTTTAACGCATTAGTTTACCGAGTTGTTGAATTGATTACTTAAAATTTTGTTTGATGGTCGCTATATAGCTGAAATATTGCTGAATGCGACGTTAAACCTTAATTCTCTCTCTCTCTCTCCGTTAACAAGGTGTAATATATCCTAGGCCTTTCGAAATACCCTGTCGAAAGACAAATAGGCTGGCAAGCTACAACACCTGGTTTGTGACATTGAGCCACGATAGAAGCGAAACCCAATATGTCGGTCAGTCAGCCATTGTCCAGCTGTTTGTTTCCATCCTCAAGGACGATCCAAAGTACTCGATATTTTCAAAATTTAAATACCACAATAAATAATTTTATTCCATTTTACACTAAATAGCAAGCATCAGATTCGACATTCAATTGTCAGCCGTCGTTCATAAAAGAATTTCCGCGTCAATAATCGAAATATCTATTCTATGATTTTTTTTTAAATTTTTTAATTTGGTGTTAATGCTGTTATATGAACGCGGAAATTCTATGATCTACTACGACTGAATATTGAATACTAGATGCTTGTATTTATCAAGTAATCAAAGAACCAGCTCTTGTATACACAAGAATTTGGTTTACTGGAAGAGAAATACAGATCGCATCAGGCTGTTTATACGGATGGTTCTAAAGATGGTGAGAGAGTAGCATGTGCTACTATCTCGTTTCAAAACTAAAACCTGTCGACTATCAGATAAAAGTTCGATATTCACTGCAGAAGCAAAAGCTATATTGTTGGCTTTAGAAGGTATTGGGTCCACTAAAAGGAAAAATATGTCATATTCTCAGATTCACTGTCATGCCTCCAAGCGATTAAAAGTGGAACTTCGACTCATCCCACTATCTTGAGTATTCTACAACTACACGACTGTAGATTTGATCAACAGATTGATATTGTGCTTTGTTGGTTGCCTAGTCACGTTGGCATCAAAGGTAATACTGAGGCTGATAGGATGGCTAAGGCAGCCCTAGATGATGAGGTTTATCCTGTTGGAATCCCATATAGCGATTTCAGACCCTCTATCTGTACTTATGTTTCGATCTATATGGGATGCTGTGAATAATAACAAACTTTTCGATCAAATAACAGAAACGTTTCGATCAAACCATGATCGGGCGATGTAGAATCGGCCATACACGATTAACTCACGAACATTTACTAAAAAAAGAGCAAGTCCCAACGTGTATTCCATGCCATGCCAAGGTGAAATATATTCTGATCGATTGCATAGATTTTAAGATTGTAAGAGATGCTTTTTATTGAGCGACTACTTTGGAAGATCTTTTTAGTCGGGTGAGGAAGGATTGCATCTTGGGTTATTTGAGAGAAATCGGTTTGTTGCGTAAGTTTTAATGTGTGTATGTTTTAGTGCGTTGGATTACTTAATTATTGGCTTGAGTACTCAGAATTTTGTTCGATCGTCGCTATATAGCTGAAATATTGCTGAACTCAACGGTAAAACTTAATTCTCTCTCTCTCAAGTAATGAAATGAATGTCATAAAAAATGCCAGTTAATATAGAGATTGTCAATTGTTTATCCTTTTCCATGGATAACCGAATGTTATATTGTGGGTGGGTGAGAGAGAGAGAGAGGGGGGGTACCTATGATCCACGACTTTCTACAGCCAAAAATCCCGGGGTCAAAAGTTAATATTGTTTTTTTTTTAGCCCTGGACGCACCACTGGGCGTTTATTTCACCATCCCTGTGTACAACCTTCCCTACAGCACCATGGGATGCTACAGGTGTAATACTGAAGTGACAAATTATGGAGTTGTAACCACATATATAAGTTGGCAATTAAATTTTGTTCGGCATAAGTGAAAACCCAGTTGAGATAATTGTACTGTTTAACCTTAATGACCCGCATAAATTCTTTTAGTGCGAATAACTATGTACGGTAGTAGATTTTCTCAACTGTCAATGTCAGTCAGAGGTCTCCATTTAGTATTAAAAGTTGCCACCGAATTATTATTTAACCCTACCAGGCCGGGGAGGGGGGCATTACGACCCCTATCAAACTTTCTCTCCTATCTCTTTAATTTATCATATTGGGGTCATATTGAGCCTTTTTGCATAAACCCCGGCAATCCGAAACGTGATGTTCGTCATTTTTCTTCAAAATTCCTGCTTTTCTTCATGGAAAATTGTGCAAAATCTATTTTATTTCACATCAGACTATTATTTACTAATTTATGATACAGTTTTCGCAAAGAAAGCACATAAATAAAAAATCGAAAAATCTGACCCCAAAATATACCAAAAAATGTCCGTTTCGAAGATGACGTCACTGTGACGACCATCTTGACCCAAGGGTATATTGTGGTAGGGAGGGGGGGGGGGGGAAATAGCTCTCCCCAGGCGTGGACAGGTCCCCAAAAGCCCAGATCAAAAAGGGCTAAAGCAACTTTTTTTCCAACGTGTTACTTTTCGAATAGTCGCTTTGGCCGAAGGCTAATTTGTTCTGATACTTCAAGATATGCAGTTATAATGTATTTCTTCAGGATTAAAGTCACATGATTAAGTGGTCTTTTAAGCTCATTGAAGCCAAAGATTACCTCAGTGAGGGACAGTTTCCTATGTGGTAGATTAATACTGGATTATAGTCTCTTCTCTAGTGGCACAGAAAATGCAGTTTGCGGAGTTCAGTTTACCCCACTTCTTAAGTATACACTTGTAATGAGTATTCTATGGATTATTTGATATTGGAAGTACTGCAGTTTAACTCCCGTACTTGTACTTCGCCCCATCTCATAAATGTTGTATATCAATGTTACACCCTGCTGTTCAAAGCCAATCTGCCATTTACGTTGTACTACTTCTGGTGTGATTTTTTGTGCTCTAATATCAGCTTGCATGTATTCTTTGAAAATTTTGATTCGCTAATCTGTCTATTGTAATTGAAGAAGTTAACGTTGTTAATTTATTTATATTTTTTCTTGAACTTTTATATTTGCAGTAAGGGCAAAATAAACCAAGAAATTGTTAATGTTCACATTGTACTTTGTCGTGAGACCTTGGTAGGAAAGAAATTGACTTTCGTCATCTACTCATTGACAATCACTCATATATTGGATACTCTATCTTGACCATCTTATTATTTCCTGCCACGCTGAAAATCGCGTGAAGTCTAATATGAGGAAAGTTGATATACCTTTCGCAGAAAATTTGGTTTTGATGCTTTCTGCCAGAACCGTGTGGCTTAAATTCCAAACATTAGTACCTATCGAAAAGAAAATGTTGTTCAGCAGTTTGAAATAAATGTTGTTCAGCAGTTTGAAATAAAAGTCCCGAAAACTAGTAGCCATCTTTATCCACTTCACTTTAAGATAAGCTGAGAAGGTAGGCGATGTGTGTTAAATCAAGACCTCCTTTTTCTCTACTACAAACCAACGTCATTCCTTTAATTTCGTCCGATCCCCCTCCCAAAATGAAGTTATAAACTCTCCTTTGGAACTCATCGATTATTTTTTTGCTTGGATCGGATAGAACAGTGAACAGATAATTAATATTGGCAATGATAAAGTTTTATGATATTAACCTTCCCGACTTGGGTGAGCATTATCTTTTGCCAACTCCATACTTGTTTATTAATTGAAGCAAGCTTTCTAGTGTAATTTAAATTAATCATCTCATTGAGATCTTGGTTAAACCAGACTTAGGAGTTGAAAGTCACCCGCATCCCAGTTGATCCTGTAGTGTGGGCATAACTTTACTCGACAACCTTTCTTGCTACCTATCCACATAATGATAGACTTTCCAACGTCCAATCTTGAGCCTGAACAATTAGAGAAGTCATTCAAGATACCCACAGCTCTAGTCAGTGATTCTTTTGTTCCATCTTGTATAAGGGTGGTGTCAGCATATTACAAAATTTATAATTCTTAATTATTAATGCGGAATCCGTTCATATCTGTAACTTTTATAGCCAATGATGAATTTCTGCCACTAGAATAAATATATACAGAGATATTGGATCTGCCTGTCTACACCCTCTTTCTAATATAAAATAGTGCGACATGTATCCATTATTTGTTATGCAACTGTTAGAACCAGACTGGAAAGTACGAATCCACTTGATCAGATCTTGGTTGCAGTTGAAGAAGTGTTTTGTGAATAAAGTTCCAATCTACGCTATCAAATGCTTTTTTCAAAATCGATCAGCAAAATAAGGCACGGAGTTTGTTTTTATTCCGTGATAGCCAGAATGGGTTTATGAAAGGCAGTTACATTGAGAAAACAATACGCTTGATTTATGACGTGGCTTATTATTGATGGGAGAACATTACGCAATCTATTCGCTATAGCAGCACTACATATGTTGTAA
The DNA here is from genome assembly GCA_036873755.1 of Hanleya hanleyi. NCBI lineage: Eukaryota > Metazoa > Mollusca > Polyplacophora > Lepidopleurida > Hanleyidae > Hanleya > Hanleya hanleyi. Next base: position 45,284 of record JAVTVY010025879.1, read on the forward strand.
TCTATATAAAGGAGGTATATTGGGCGCCAGTTGCTGATTAGTTTACGGTCCCTACCTTCATTTAGCATACACAGAGAGAGAGTTTAACGTCGCGTTCAGCAATATTTCAGCTATATAGCGACCATTTGGTATACAACTGAATAATACCTGTTGTTGAAAAAACTGAGAGAGATTCGGTTTTTAATCAGGAATTGAGTGACCTTAAGAGAAATGGGCCTACACTCTCCCACAAAATTTGATAGAATTCAACTGGTATGCCGTCCGAACCCGGACATTTTCCGGTTTTCGTTTGCTTCACTACTTTGTAAGACTTATTACTTGTCAGAGATCCTGAACAGCTAGTTTGTTCTTTGGGTTTTAACTGCACGTGTGAGATTTTTTTTCTTCGTTTTCTATGTTTATATAATTATTTTTCTTCGCGTATAGTTTAGAATACAATGTTATTTCCGACAGAATTTCGATCGGTTCTGTTAATTTTTAATCGTCATTTTTTTTAGTTCACACATTGTTTCCATTATCTGATTTCTCTTATCTAACCGACAAAAATACCCAGTACTTTCCCTTCCCTGTACGTACCAGCTTGCTCTTGATCTCAATATAATCCCTTCCACCTTTTGATACCGAATATCGTCTAGTGCTACCTTGGCATGCTCAAGTTTATTCTTTATCATGTTCTTTTCACTTATATTTGTTCTTTCCCTGCACAATTCCTTCCCTACCTGAAGTATCTGTAATTCTAAATACTTTTCCCTTCTCACATTTTCCTTTTTGGAAATTGCATATGTAATTCATACACTTCTGATCTTTACCTTCAAATATTCGAAAAAGTCATGGTCGTTTAAATTTAATTTGATGTCTAATGGATCCTCCATATCCGCTGATTCGTAGCATTCTTCTGTGCAATTTCTGATTGACGTTTTTATGATATTGATGTGTTCCTTGCACTTTTAAGAGTTGCGTATTTAGTTTCCAATACCCTCGCCCACACTGTGATTGATGTGGGTTACTGATCTCTTTTCAAAGATCAGATACGCGAAATGTGAAAAATAATATTTACTTGTGAACACAATACAAGTCATATGGTAGCTTTTTAGTCACCATACGTCGTCAATTTTTTCCATCTCTTGCATATCGCCCCAATTTATTACCTGTATATGGTAGGATTCTGCTGGTGGACTGTTAGTTCCCGAGGCCCGCCCTCAGTACATGTCACTCGACAAATATATGTAGGTTTATTGCTTCGGTGGGAAATTTAAGCCGTACGATGTCGGACTTTACAGGCTGGTTTTTCTAGGTTTCCTGCATTTACCAGGTTACCCCATGTTAAGGCGTTTACTCCATCAGACGTCCATGATGCTCATCCATGAACATCAGATGGGTTTTTTGAGTTGATCTGTCATCACAGCTCCCGAGCTACCGTATCTAATTCCGCTTAAGCCGGGGGCTAGGGGCCGTGTGGATACTTCATAATCTCCACATGAACAGCTACCATAAAAGCGCGGCTGAGATACTAAGGCTACGTCCGAGAATATGGTTCTCGGATCTGAATGTTAGGTGTTAGGTATCGGTGTTAGATGTCGACGAATACTTTCCTGTAGAGTCATATGGTTGCTTTTTAGTCGCCAGACGTCAATTTTTTCCATCTCCAAATTGTCAACTTTACCGAGTAGAACAACTATTCAACAAAATATAGCTGTGTTTTTTTCCAAATTTAAAAAAAATGTTTTTCGTTAAATAAAATGCGGTGGTCACACTTTGAAGATTAATATCTCAGCAATCAGAACAATCCGGTTCTGAATAATCATGACAAATTTCTCATCCCCATGATGAATATTTTTTCCAGAAATGAACGGTTTAACTTATAAAGCTAGAGAAATAAGGCAATGGAATTAAAACGCTAAACGCATTAGGGTCTATTTAGGTCTATTTAACTGATAGTGAGAACCCGTGCAGTGTTTGTGTGAGACAACTGTGGATTGCCAGCTTAGAGATTCTCCACTCAATCGGGCGAAGATTTTGCCACTATTAGTAAGATTTTGAAGGCCAAACTTGCATCTATTAAAGCAAACATTTATTCAACAAACCGATCTCATCATGAGAGAGAAATGTACAATAAAATTGTTTTGGTCAGTTTGACCCCAAGGTGGGTTACAAGCCTTTAAAAGGTTTCCATCATGACATACTTTTGAAGTAGATATCATTCGTTCTCCAATCGAAGCAACCTCTTGAAATCATAAACTCATGGGAATACAGACTTGAGAATTCATTTGGGAAAACAGAATACTGGTCAGTGACATGAAATTGACGATACAAAATTTAGGATGCCTGCTGCTTGTCCAGTAGGAAGCTCGGTTGTACTCGTGTATCTTTTACGTCTGCTTGGAATTTGGTGCTAATAGTGTCTTATGAACGAGGTAACGATCTTTTTTATGGACGACGTTGGATACTGAATGCAATATCTAAAGGTTGTATTAAAGCATATACAACTTGTACATCTCAGAGCTCATACTTACCTCATGCACAAGAGAGAAAGAGAGAGAGAAACAAATAAGGTTTAACGTCGCGTTCAGCAATATTCCAGCTACATAGCAACGCTCAAACAAAATTCTAAGTATTCCAGCAAAAACAAGCCAACCATCCAGCAATCCGAAAGTAATCAACACAACACACCAAACACATGTACATACATTAAAAACTTATCCGACAAACCGTCTTGAATATTTTACAATTATATGGCCGTAGATTTCAACAGATTGATATTGTGCTTTGTTGGTTGCCTATTTACGTTGACATCAAAGGAAATACTGAAGCTGATGAAATGGCTAAATAACAAGCGTCTAGTCCGTCATTCATAATTCAGCCGTCGTCCATTAAAGAATATTCGCGTCCATAATCCGAAGACCTATTCCATATTCCATATAACAGCATTACCACCGAATTCAAAAGAACAATCATAGTATACATAAACATAGGTTAATTTCCTGCAAGAAAGTAGCGGTCAACCGTTTTCAATGATCCCGGCAAGACATCATGATGTTCCAAAAATATCAAATCCGTATCGCTGATCAGTATTCTCAATCCATAATATTCGTTGTAAAGTCGTCATCTAGAGAATGATGCATCTCTGCCACGGTTTGATTGTGACTGTTCATATGAGTACCACAAGGATCTTGAAGTACATGGGTTCATGCTGTCACTAGCCCCGGGTTAAGCGGAATTAGACACAAGTCACGAAACTTAACGCCATAAATCTTGCACGCTACGCCTATATTTGCTATCAGCATGCGGTATGTATCGCCAAATTTGCGATACTTTGAGTGGAAGCGCTTGGTGGTATAGCTCTGTTTATAACTTTCTGCAATAATGTTTTGTGACTTTGATTCAAATCGTCACATTTAACACCGGATCTAGCAAATACTATTAGGCGAGATATGTATACGCCATATGCACGTCCCACTGGAATATTACTGTCCAGAAAGAGATAGTTTACGATGTCGAAATTGTAATCATCTCTTTTGTCATAAAGTCGACGAGAGAGAAGGCCCGCTTCATTTTTATAGATATGTAAGTCTAAATATGATGTGCCGGTAGGGCTATCTGTAGTTTCGTTCAAATCCAGTGAAGGTGAATATATATCCTTCACTGCGTCATCTATATAGCGATTATCCACAGCGAGAAGGTCGTCAATATAACGTTTGGTGAATGAGAAGGAACGGGCTTTGAATTGATCGGTTTTTAAAAGCGCCTGCATATAGTCATATTCATAAGGGGAACAGATATAGGGCAGCCAACAGGAGTGCACAATTAGTACCCACTGGAATACCTATATGCTGTTGATATATTGTGTTGCCAAATTTTACATAGATATTTTTAATGAGAAATTCAAGCAACTCTATAAACATCCCATGAATGATATCCCTTGTATACAGTAGGGCTAAAAAGGCTTTATGGTTTCTGACATTAATATATCTGCGATCAGTTTTCTTGAACAGAAACATTATTGCAATGAACTTAGACGGCCAGAAAGGTTCTGATGAGGGATTGTAGTATAGAGAGTCAAGAAATCCCATGTGGATACATGTCTCCGGATTACGGACGCGGAGATTCTTAAATGAATGACGGCTGAACAATGGATGCCGGACTAGACGCTTGTAATTCTGATTATATCGTCGCCAGCAAGACTACTTTCCCGTCGGATTCAGATTTCGTATATATAAAGGATAGTTTATATTTAGGTCCGAACATATATTATTGGACAGTCATATATCGGCTTTTTGAGAATAATAAACAAACGTGCTCACGCCGTGTGTCGGTCTACAACTGTACTATAAGCGATCGCAAAAAAAACGAGTGCGAATCCTTCAGACAGATACACTGCAGTTTGTTGTTGATATATATACGGTAAGCATTACTTGTTTCACTTACCAAAATTTCATGTCAGAAAAAAAAAATGATTTTGAGAGCTGGATATAGTGAAAGCACGGGACATGAGTGCTGAAAGACGCATGCCGACTCGGTAAGTGGTGGTGGTGGGGGTCATCGGGAGAAAGGATCAACACCAAATACAATTAGATAATCGAACTCCGTTTATATACATTCTCAGGGAGTTTATTGCAGGTGCGATAGGCCTGGGACCCGTGAATGTTCCGTTGAGGAGGGTGGCATAGGGTATTTCCGTGAGCCGTGATTTGCCTGATTATTTTTGCGTGAAACGAGAAATGAGTTATTAGTTTACGTGGAACGAGATTTGATTATTTTAATGAGCCGTGATCGACCTGAATTTTTTATTGATTAGATCTGTGGAACGTATATTTTTTCAGATGTGAACTGTGATCTATGTATTTTCTTCGTGAAAGAAACATTCTTATAATCGTTTGATTTCTAGCTCAGAAAGACATGATTTTTCGTTGATGGGTAAATAATACATTTGAAGAAAAATATCTACATTTATGTTGAATCAGGTAACAGTTATTTTCTCTTTCTTGAATCCTCGTCTTTACTTTACACCAAATTAATTATTCGTTTAGTGTGTATGACCTTGGCGATTTGGTACCTGTTCCTGCCTGGAAAAGATTGGGGGGGGGGGCCTTTTCGGCTCTTCCTAAATATTGTTCTTATCCCTTGAGCTGGGGAGATGAAATTTATCACACCATCGCTCTACTAGAAAATGTAAGCTCTACTAAAAATAAATCCAAGATGGTGGCCATTTCAAAAAGGCATCTTTCGGACGATTTTTCTAATTGTTTATTTATATGTTTACTTAGCAAAAACTGCACGATAAATTAATTATGGGGAATAAAATGACCTTTGCCCAGTTTTTCTCGCAGAAAAGACTGAATTTTGAACAAAAATAACTAAAACATCATTGTTCTGGTACCCCACACATATAGGCTCAAAATCAACCCAATATGATAAACTACAAAGTTACGGTGTCTTAGTTCTTTTCGTTCCGGATATAGGGTAGAATGTTTGAATTGGGGGCGGGTCATAATTCCCCAACCCCCCTACCAGGACCCTCCCTCCTGGTAGGGTTAAAGTGAAATTGCCATTTCTTTCATACGCGAGACGTGAAGTTGCAATTTTATTTTCAGCGAAATTTGATTAGATTCCACCCTATACCACCTCCATTATGGTGACTGATATTTATGGACGGCGGCTGACTCATAAATGTCTGATATGACACTTCTTTGATACATCCCTTGCATTTAGCAGAAGAAAGGGACAGTTTGTTATGAGGACTGACTGGACCACGTGTTTGGAAAACACGTTATCGTCCCGGCCTGTGGCGTCGTTCATCCCACCTACTTCAGCGTCCGCATGTCCGATTCCGATTGTGGCTACACAGGACGTCCAGCCACCGCAGGTGTGATACCCGGGTGACATAGGTCGATAGATATAATTGAGCCGAAGGTTCAGGTGGTACAAGACAAGGTCATGTGTATTAAATGACCATATGTATAGGGAAATTTTCCTCGCGGGTTTTTTATATATAATCGTACGAGATTAGTTTCCGATTCCAGGTACCCAGCTTTCAGACATAAATGCATTTTCATCTCTAAATGATGAAAACCGCAAACGGTGAAACTGACGGGTTGTTGGAGCTCAGAGACTGCGTGGTCCCTAGATTGCGTGGTTCCTTTTATCCGTCCCTACGGATTTGATGAAATCTTGACATTTTCAAAAAGTGTTGTCTACTTCTCTCTTTCAAGAATCTAGCTTCTGTTTATTGATATTTCCCGCTTGGAAGTAGACGCTAGTAGTGTCGCATGGAAAAGGTATTCCATTATGACAATTCTCTATGGACGACGGCTACTTACTGAATGTCGGATATTATATCAAGGTCACCATTCAAAACGGTCTATAAAGCATTCCAATCTGACTATTTGATGACGTTGGTGTAATTGGATATGTTACTAAACTATTGACTCATGTGTACCACAGATTTATATATATGGATAGGAAACTTTGGGTCTTTTCGATTAGCCTACATCGCTTGCCGATTTGGGCGACACCCGTTGACGAATAATCGTACAAGATTTACTGGCGACACCCACGTGACCTACCACTCAATTCAAGGTGACGGTATTATTCAATTGAACTCATATTTCCTGAAAATTGTGTTATAATGAATCGCAAAGTTGGTATAGTCGTTAATCTGGATCACATTTTGATATGAATTATCGTCTCTGTAAACTCCAAAGTTTGCCGTAGCACGTGCGACAGACGTAACCATGACGACCGTGCTTGCGATATCGGCAAAGCAATTTATCATTGGCGTTATTTTCCACGGCGCGACCACTGACCAGCTTCAGTGCGCACGCTCAGCTCTCAGTTATACCGTAACCGCCAGATAAACGCAAGCGGCATTCATTTTGATTCTATGGACATCACTGTAACTACTGTACACGCTTGTAGTTTTGGAAGCGCATGCTCTGTTCGGCTCTCTGTCCGGAGACGCGAAAAGACGCGTTAATCGAGCGGACGACGTCACTATTGCATTTGCTGGCGTCACGCACCGTGGTTGTTGTCCAGTAGGTGAGAGAAATGGGCAAATTTCCAGCGTGGCCTGCGAAATTCTGTGGGTTCGATTGCGGATTATTATTTAGCCCGGCATTCTGAATACCCCAGACGTTTATAGCCTCCATGACGATCGTGTAAATTTTAATGATTTACTAATATCTCGCTCAGATTATAATCCTTTAGTTGCATATTTTACCGGGTCATATTTCTGTCTGAATGAGAATTTGTGCACTGTATTTTTCCATTTCTTCCTAATAGTGGTACCGACTGGCCAAACAACGGTGTCGTGCCACGATCGCTGCTCCAACAAAAATAGTTTATGAAGTATCAGCCAGCATACAATGAAAATGATGGTTCCGGTACACTGTGCTGAGGCAGGAAAAAAAAACATTTGATAACATTTGGCATTATTATGTTTTGTTCGTTGACATTTAAGCTATATCATTACCGGTATATGAAATTAAAAGCTGACAGAAAATATCGGAATAAAATATGGATACTGAGTAACCTAAGCTAGAAGATACAATTCATTGTGGACACTGACCTCCACTGAACTGTAGGATCTCGCGCCTACATATTATAAATAAAGACTACATTTTCCGTTTCTCTATATACAATAATTCTGTACCAGTACAATTATTGTTCTTGCCTACAAAATCCCTGCCGATGTATATTTCCACAGCCTTTGAGAGACTGTATGTTGAAGCTGGTACTATGAATCCATATCCAACTGTTTCGTCAAACAGCTTTCAAAGATGACAGCAAGCATCATGTCATTCACGTTTGCGACAGAAGCTATCATAGGATAATTGGATGCAATAAATCAGGCATGCATTTCTAGAGCGAAACTTTATTGATCTGCATTGTATAGGGCTTATTCAGTATCTCTCCAGACTAAGACCAATTTCACAATCAAATCTACTGTTTAATCAATTCACCTAATAATGGAGGGAATACGTCCCATAGGAAATGTGCCAATAGCATATTATATTATTTGGGCGATGTACTTCTTCATTGACATCTGAGAGAGAGAGAGAGAGAATCAAGTTTTAATCTCACGTTCAGCAATACTTCAGCTATATAGCCACGATCAAGCAAAATTCCAAGTCATCAAGCCAATAACTTAGTAATCCAACGCATTGAAACATATACACATTAAAACTTATGCAACAAACCGATTTCTTTCATATAACCTAAGATGCAATCCTCACTCAACCGACTAAAAGATCTTCCAAATTAGTCGCTCGATACAAAGCATCTCTTACAATCTTAAAATCTATGCATTCGATAAGAATATGTTTCACCGTGAGATCTTAATGGCATGGAATACACCTTGGGACTGACTCTTTTAGTAAATGTTCGTGAGTTAATCGTGTATGGCCGATTCTACATCGCCTGATCATGGTTTGATCGAAAGGTCTTTGGCTGTTCAAATGAGTATAGCCTACAGTTTTTTTTAACTCATGAAGTTTGTTATTATTCACAGCATCCCATAAAGAACGCGGGCGTCATCAATGCGTGTTGGGCCACACCATAATCAGAAGCGTACGTCATAATAGTACGTCTACAATGAAACACTGAATATGACAATGAAAATTTCTACAATGACTAACAGGAACACCTTAACGTGAACTCGTTTCTAAGTTATTATACACGCATACATATCCTTGAGTATGGAGGTGGATTGGTGATATTGCCATATAATTACACCGAAGGGAATGAGCATTGGGTTGAACAAAAGGATATGGCCGTTATGGACCTAGAAATCGAAAACACCCATCATGATTTCTGGGGACTACATAGTATGATATTTCTTTGGCAATTCCTACCTCCAGGGGGGAACAGAGTCCCAATAATCTGTACCTGCACATTCCATTAAGATAAACATAACACTTAAACCCTGGACTGAAGCAGTCCTGACTTTGAACTCAACTAAGAGTTCCAATTTTGAATAGCGCAAAACGATGAGAATCGCCATCATAAGGCATTACTAATAAGATAAAAGAATACTCGACAGATTTAACGATAGGACCATCATTGCCGTTGACAGCCTGTCTCTTGTAACTCCAAAACTTTATTCAAACATTTATTGTACCGGTCTGAATATATATGATACCTGAATATATCTGCTTGATATATACTTTACAGGCAGAAACACGATTCTTAAGTACAGATAGAGGGTCTGAAATCGATGTATGGGATTCCAAAAGGATCAACCTCATCATCAAGGGCTGTCTTAGCCATTCTATCAGCCTCATATAATGTGGCTCATGAGGATATAATGAGTCATATAATTGTAGAATATTCAAGATTATGGGATGAGTCGAAGTTCCACTTTTAATCACTTGAAGACATGACAGTGAATCTGAGAATATGACATTTTTTTCCTTTTAATAACCCAATACCATCTAAATCTAACAATACAGCTTTGGCTTCGGCAGTGAAAATCGAACTTTAACCTGAAAGTCGACCGGTTTTAGTTTCGGAACTCACCATTTCACTATCTTTAGAACCAACTGTATAAATAGCTTGATGCGATCTGTATTTTTCTCTCAATAGACCAAATTCTTGTGCATACACATGAGCACGTGGATGGGCGGCTGATAGGAATGATTTTAAAAAATACGTCGACAGGCTCTTGATGCATATAATTTTGGCACTGCTTTGAATATCATCGAGCAATGTCCATATGCCTGTAAACTGTAATACATGTATATCTATTTACACGAAAATATGACCTGTGTAAACTATACTTGTTTCAGAGTACCACAATGCCATGCCAAACCAAGAGAGACTCTAATTACAAGCGTCTAGTCCGTCATTCATAATCCAGCCGTCGTCCATTAGAGAATATCCGCGTCCATAATCCTAAGACCTATTCCATATTCCATATAACAGTATTAGCACCAAATTCAAAAAGACAATCATAGTATACATAAACATAGGCTTGTTTCCTGCAAGAGAGAAGCGGTCAACAGTTTTCAATGATGCCGGCAAGGCATCATGATGTTCCAAAAATATCAAATCCGTATCGCTGATCAGTATTCTTAATCCATAATATTCGTAATAAAGTCGTCATCTAAAGAATGATGTATCTCAGTCACGCTTTGATTGTGCCTGTTCATATGAGTAACATGAGGATCTTGAAGTACATGGGTTCATACGGCCACTAGCCCCGGGTTAAGCGGAATTAGACACAAGTTACGAAACGTAGCGCCATAGATCTTGCACGCTACGTTCGTATTTTGCTATCAGCATGCCATATGTATCGCCAAATTTGAGAAACTTTGAGTGGAGGCGCTTGGTGGAATAGCCCTGTTTTATAAGTTTCTGCAATAATGTCTTGTGACGTTGTCACATATAACACAGGATCTAGCAAATGCTACTAAGCGAGATATGTATACGCCATATGCAGGTCCCACTGGAATATTACTGTCCAGAAAGGGATAGTTTACGATGTCGAAATTGTAATCATCTCTTTTGTCATAAAGTCGACGAGAGAGAATGCCCGCTTCATTTTTATAGAGATAGAGATCTAAATATGATGTGCCTGTAGGGCTATCTGTAGTTTCCTCCAAATCCAGTGAAGGTGGATATATATCCTTCACTGCGTCATTTATATAGCGATTATCCACACATACAGTGTGGAAGTGGTCCTTTGAACACCATCATTTTAGTTTCAAAATAAAAGCGCGAATGCAAATAACAGCGGTTGAGTGTTAGTATATTTGGCTGGTCTCAACTGCTTCTACTCATCTATTAACTACTTCATGTTACTTTCCTGGAGCAGATTTAGAAAGTTCATGTTTGGAAAACCTGGTAAATCATTTACTTCGAAAGGCAAATGAGGCAGCTGTCCATACAGTTTGTCACAGTAGTCGTAGATTAGGACGTTGTTAAAAGGCCGAAGTGTATCCCAACTCCCAAATACAACATGAGCCTATTTGTTATTGAGGGTACCTATCTTGTCATTATCTTTTGCCAACAGGCTGTGTACAATGACTTGAAATGAGTCAAGTATGATAGGCTATGATGTCAGAAATGTTCGGTTCACAGAATAGTGGTGGTCATGTTTCTACATTCTCAGGTGAGATGAGGGTAATTATGACGTCAACGTGAAGTCGAAAATTTTTCTAAACTTTTTGGATTATCTTCATTCTCTGGTGAAATGCATGAGCTTTGTTTGGTATATGACATCTATCATTTGGATTCATCCAATGATGTACAAATGATTCCAATTTACCCTACCGCCGCTCACTGCAAAATAGATATCTTAGACCTACACGGATTTACGGCCTGTCACCTCTGGGTTGTCTCGCATACCCTACTCTTCCACGCTGTATGGCCCGAAATTGGTCAGCTCGAGTTACAAAGGGCGATGATTTAGCTGCATCGTCTGTCGGCCTAAGAGGAGCGTCCAGGTGCTTTATATATATATCAATTTACCTGGATGATTTCGTCTCTAGTTCGTTAACAATGACCAGCATTATATGATCGGTTCCACTTCAACTTTGGCATAACCACCCAAGGCCGACTGGGGGCAGAGCATTCACGTGTCTCAGAAACACGTACGGGTCTGTCAGAAGATCCTGATCATCCCACCTATTCAGTCGTATCTTGTCAGAATATGATTTATCGCAAGGAAGGGGAGTTATTCGTCTTAGGACGACTATCGATCGCCTGGCAGAGGAGTAGAGTCTAATAATATAAAAAAATTGGCGGGTTCCACGAGCGATATAACCAAACGTGAACTGATATTTAAGATGGATACCTCTCTTTTCAACACAGTGTTTTACAGAAACCTTTTATATAAATTAGCGCTGTTCAGCATAGCAGGAAAATGAAATAAAAATCGGCGTTCACAATGTCAGCTTATGTTATGAATGACCATCAACATGGGATACCTCTTGTCTCGTATTAAACAGAAATGGCAGGGAAATGCAGGAAATAGCCATAAATTTGGATTTTTAGGTGAAACTGAAAATAGGTTTTTAATCAAAATTCTAAATAACTCGTAAGATCAACTGTTTCATCTAAAGACAAATTTTTAATTTTCGTTCTAATGGATGAAAACTTTTCTATCTCTTCCCATGTTTTTATTTCTATTAAACGGAGATGGTTGTCATGGAAACAAATTTAGGCAAAATATTAAGATTATTCGTGTGAAATTGAATTTTCCCCAATTTGAAATGTATAGGTCTTATAAATGTATTCACGTATATTGACTCGAAAATAACGGATGAAGGATGTTTTCTGAATGTCAGATCGGATGCCATACCTCTTACGAAAGAAGTAATGGAAATTGTCATCTGTGGTAAGAACAATCTCCACCCGGGATTTTCCGAATCTTAGTGCCAATATTCCTCTTGGACCCCAATGACGTCAAAATTGTTCGTTTCACGCCTTCTGTAATTAAGAAGTTGACCCGGCTGAAGTTTCGACTCAAGTCGTTCGGATGGTCGAACATGCACGTGTCTCAGAAGCATGCTTAATAATTCTGGCACAAGATCCCTCTCATCCTACATATCCAGATGTGTCTCCATCAGAGTACTTATGGTTCCAGACGTGCAAGAGGAACGTCCCGGTCAAGTAGGCGCAGTATCCGATGTCGACATACAGTCCGATCACATGCATTATTGGTTCAGGTGTTTCAGGTCTGATACTGACAACAGGTGGAAAGACACTGGCCATTTGCCATCACTCTATCAGATTGGTAGTAAATATACATAATCTAGACCCCGATGTCTGAACCTCGTTGCGGAAGCTGGGGTAGCCGAGTGGTTTAGAGCGCTTGCATTTACTGCTTGTGACTTGGTACCAATCTCTGAGGGCGGGGGTTCGAGTTTCGCACAGAACCAGTTCACCCAGGACAAATATTTGTGCTTCAGCAAAAAAAGTTCCATCCTAATTGATAATTGGATATACGTTTGCCGTTATTCATTCTAACGGAAGGGCAGTAAATCTCCAAAATCTAGACTCCGATTTCCGAACTTCCTCTTTGTGGAAGCTGAGGTGGCCGAGTTGTTTTGAGCGCTTGCATTTACTGCTGGTGAAATGGCGCCAAACTCTGAGGGCGGGCGTTCGAGTCTCGCACAGGACTGGCCCATCCAGCACAAGTATCTGTGCTTTACCAAGAAAATCTCATGCTAAAAACAATTTAATATAAATGTCACCTATAAATGCGTTAGTATATATGATTTCGGCTTCAAGAACTGTGCCATAAATCAATATATCAAAGGGGGAAAATGTACGTAATCTAGACTCCGATCTCAGAAATTCCCCTTTGTGAAAGCTGAGGTGGCCAAGTGGTATAGAGCACTTGCATTTACTGCTGGTGATTTGGCGCCAGACTCTGAGAGCGGGGGTTCGAGCTCCGCATAGGACTGACCCATCCAACACAAATAGTTGTGCTTTACCAAGAAAGTATCATTCTAAAGCGTAATTGGATATAAATTTTACCTACTTTCTAAATGGCATTCGTATATATAACTAGGCATAATACAGGAAGATAGTGACTCCGAAAATATTAGCGGAAAGCCCTTTGCTGATCAATATTTCTAAATAACTTATTCATGTCATCATCAGCAATGGTAGTTTACAACGGCTTCCATTTGTATATATAAGTTTTGCAGAACAATTCAAAGATAATCAACCAGCCATACCTACTATACAGTGAGTAATGTTTTAACCAATGAAAACAACCAAAAATTATATTGGAGCCGATAGCGGCTCGCAGCTACCAGGTACCAGGTCTGCACAGTGCTTATTGTCCAAATCAACAGTATTTGCTTTCAGGGCAACATACCATGGTCTTCCCGATATATCGCAGCAGCCTAGAAATCTGTACATATTAGGGTTCAACGGAATAAGTCCTTGTAAAATTGGTAAAGTTTTTCACAAAATTCAAGATGGTGGCCAAACCATGTGACCTAGGAGAATTCTTTTTTTCTTTGCATATTCGTGATCACCATATCGTACAGCATATTTATATCGTAACGTGTTCCGTCAAAATCCGTTACTTGGAAATCCGTCCATTTTGATTGGTCGATGGCGGCCATCTTTCTTAACGGATGAGCTTTTCAAATCTAAGAATGAGAGACCTAGATCCAGTGGTCATCTGTGCCAAGTTTTACATCGGTCAGTGCAGCGGTTTCAGAGAAAATCTCTGAAGGTTTCAAGCTAAATCTAAGATGGCCGACAAACCATCTGACCAATCAGAATCAACTTGGTATATGCACTAGATCCCGCTCACCAGAACATATCCTGAAAGTTTGGGCTCAATCGGTCGACTAATTTTTTATATATCTTCGAGACATGTGGAATGATAATAATCCGAACGATTTCCAAAGGGGACCTTCGTCCTCAGGACCTGGTCCCCTACTTAACCAGAAAAATGCTCACATGAACTAGCCATTGAAAGGAATTGGAACGGTGATAATCGGGGCAGTTCTTTCTTGGGGTGCTTTGAAAGATAGGTATTCCAATCGCTGGCTTTGTAAATAATCTTACAGCTTCTGAATACAATACAAATAAAGCTAATTGTTTAGCTGGCACAATGGCTCGGTTGTTTTCTGGATGAAATATGTCTTCACAATGCTGTTGAAATTGCACTATTGGAATTACCGTTAACATGTTGTTTAAGGCGAATGGATAAGCACCACTTAGTTTCACCTATGTAAGTGTCTTTACAAGCAGGGCAAATAAGCGTATAAACAGTGTACACAATTCGTGGCGCTTGGCGCCATTTTCTAAACACCAAGCCTGGGTCTTATTTAGACTTTTACGCTAACCACGTGTTGAAATCATCTACAAAGAGTGAACCTTCAATGGATTTATTCAAAACTTCGTCTAAGCTGTTGATCTTGATAGTAAAGAGTGTAGTAGACAAAATGCTGCTCCGCGGAACACCCTGTTTTTGATCGAAATGACCAGAACATGGTTGTATCTGCACGAACCTGGAATTGCCTATTGTTCAAACTTGGATATAAAATGGTTAAACGACCTCTTAATCCCATAGTATGAAAGTCTTTCAAAATCCCATATTTCTAGGAAGTATCATAAGCTTTCTATAAATAAAAAAGAGGATAGAAACCACATGCCCATTCTTGACACAAGACTCTAATCTAACTAACTGATCAATGATATTTCTATCTTTGCGGAATTCAGCATGAATATCCGTAAGTTTCTTTTCGATTTCTAGATATCAAACAAGGCGATCATTAATCGTACGTTCCATTGTTTTACAAACACAACTAGTCAATGAAATTGGACGATAATTACCTGGGTCTGTTTGATTAAGGACAGGTTTTGGCCTGAGGGTGGAGAATTCCCCGTCAACCAAACTCTGTTAAATATGGATAGTAAGGTTTGAGAGAAGATTCTGGTACATGTTTCAAAAGTGGATAGTGAATATGATCAGGCCCTGCAGTGGAATCTTCGTTTTTGCGAGAAGAAAACTTTTTTATTAGTATTTAAATGTGATTACGTTGATAAAATAACTAATTTAATGTATTAAGCAGCAAACCAATGAACAGTATTTAAAGTAAATCTTCGAAAAATGTTAATTTCAAAGGACCACATCTGATTGTCATTCTCATTATAGGTTTGACGCTAAGCTCCTTGGTTCATGTGAATTAGCTCAAACAGCATGAAAAAACGATCGTGTTTGGCATGTCGATTTGACAAGATCTATCTTAGGTCGGCTGGAACCCTGCTAAGTTACTACACAAGTTACGCTGTTGTATTTTTCTTGGTATTTGTGAATTTTCCTGAATTGATGGGCGCTACTGCAGCGAATTGGAGCGTACTATTTTGTTTATATTCTCATGCGCCTGATGCCGTCTATGTGTGTAAAAGTGTAGAAGCGGTCGGCAACTGATTTTGCTGGAGTGTGTCCCAAAAATTATGTATTATGCTAGTGAGGCTGATGCCATATTATGGTTTATTTCAAATAAAACCTGAGCCAATATTGTTTGATATGACCAGTAACTTGTGTTGTTACATGTACAGAGTAGTATTAAACGCGTACAATCCTGAAAACCTGGATGTTGGCAAATAGTGGGATCTCAATAATGCCAATTATGGAGGTTAATGTCCGCTAGAATTTTACCGGGTAAAAATACACGCTGCAAGCTGGCAGAGGTGACTCCACAGATGATATAGCTCCATCAAATTGTTTCAAATCTGGTGACGGCATTCTGGACCAATTCGTGTGCCAGGGAGTTATATAATCAGAATTTCGCCACTGATTGCCTGATTTGCTTTCCTGCAGAATATCTCTCACTGTTATTACTGGGGGGTACAAAAAAGTACACAAGAATTGGTGCCCAATGCTAAATCTAGCATATCTGGTGGTATCTTGCAAGCAATCTTAAAGCAATTGATGTGGTAATAAAGTGAGCAGTATATTTTAAATTACACTGGTGTCAGAATTGGGAAATGCCAAGGCTGTTTAGAAATAAATTAACTTGAGGAGCGGTTTGGAAGTAGCCGCCAGCAAAATAAATGGCTAACAAAACTAGTCGGAGTTCGCGCACAAGAAACCCCGGCTCTAAATCAGCTGTATACAGTTCAGACCAGCTTAATCTTCCAATTAGTGAACAGCGTTTACGCACCGATAGCGCGCCAACGTGCTAGCCTAATCACCAAGACTTATTACACCCCCATGATGTGACCCTTGCCGCCACGCGCCGGTAGAATATAGTCCGGTCAAACCACTGAACCATTGTGAGCATGTCGGCGGTAAACAAAGGCTCCACGTTGGCGCGCTTGCCGGATGGCGCGCTAACAGCCGTCACCGCTTCAAACTGAATTGTTTTCAAAGAGTTCCCCTCATCATCAGATGACCTGGGTTGCACAGGTCGGGTGAAACACACAATAAATACAGGAAACGAAGCACCTAGGAGATATATAGTTTCCTTTGGTTGAATGGAATGAATTAAAAGGAAATTTCTTTCTCCATGGGGTGTAAGACGTGAGTATAGCTCCGACTGTGAACTGTGTTCAGTCGAGCGCCTTATGTGTTTTTATAAGAGAGAGAGAGAGTCTCTGTTTAACCATTCTCGTCTACGGTACACGTCCATGCTACAACGAACGCTTAATTTAAGCACCCTGGAAATATATATGCTGAAATATATGTGGGGTTAGGGTTCCCCGAAATGTGTGTGGGGTTAGAGTCCCCCGAGATGTGTGTGGGGTTAGAGTCCCCCGAGATGTGTGTGGGGTTAGAGTCCCCCGAGATGTGTTTGGGGTTAGAGTCCCCCGAGATGTGTTTGGGGTTAGAGTCCCCCGAGATGTGTTTGGGGTTAGAGTCCCCCGAGATGTGTTTGGGGTTAGAGTCCCCCGAGATGTGTTTGGGGTTAGAGTCCCCCGAGATGTGTTTGGGGTTAGAGTCCCCCGAGATGTGTGCGGGGTTAGAGTCCCCCGGGATGTGTGCGGGGTTAGAGTCCCCCGAGATGTGAGAGTTTTTTGGAATATGTGTGGGGTTAGAGTCCCCGTGTAGAATGTGTGGGGTTAGAGTCCCCAAAGTGATTGTCAATAAAGCGTTCGTCGTCATGTACCGTACGATACCACAAAAAGTGTTTGTGTTAGGGGGTCTTACATGAGGAGTCGGAGAAGAGTAGCCGTGGTATCAACGAACCATCCATTTGCCCTTGGGCCTTCCTCATATTTCTCTGCACAAATGGAAGTACACGTTTCTGTGTGGACTACAGAGGGGTGAATGATGTAACTCCAAAGACGCCTACCCTCTGCCGAGGATAGATTACAACACATCTAAGGGAAGTGGGAAGAGGTGCCGACATACTGACATAGTCACATGACTTCACAGTATAGTCTTCTGGTTAACCTATTTCAAAGCACATACCAAGAATCTAACGATTCATGATATGTGTTGTATCTCAAGTACGCTTTTATTGTACCTGTTCATGTGACAGCTTGGATGATATGACCACACGGCCCCTAGCACCGGCATAAGCGGCATTAGATACAAATCTAGAGAGCTATGATGGAAATGCTCTGACAACTCGTATATTGGTAATTGGTGAGCTGTTTCGCTGTGACAACTCGTACACTGGGAATTGGTGAGCTGTATAGTCGTCAGATGAAAATGACGGCATTTAACCCAAAAGACTAGTCTGTAAGGCCCGATGACTGTCTGGACTCTCTCTCTGGAGCTCGCTGGTTCAGTTGTCTTGATTTACACTCCGGATTCTGGCAGATGGCCCTAGCTGAAGAGGATCGGCCGAAAGCCGGGTTGACGGCCAAGCAGGGTCTCTGCCAATTTACGTTTATACCCTTTGGCTTAGCTAAAGTGCCATCTACCTTTGAGTGACTCATAGAGGATGTTTTCAGAGGGCTCAATTGGGAAGAATGCATACTGTATATCGAGATTTTGATCCCTAGTGAAACTTTCCAGCAAGCATTAGAAAGGTTAGAGCGAGTCCTCAAAGCGAGTAAAAGAGGCAAATTTGAAATTGAAACCATCAAAGTGCAGTCTCTTCCAAAAGGGAACAAAATTTCTATGACCTGGTATCCCAGGAAGGTGTCAATACAGACCCAGATAAGCTGTGTGCAGTCCAGGAATGGCCGTAACCACAGGATGCCAAGCAAGTCAGCAGCTTCCTGGGACTATGTTCGTACTACCGTCGACTTGTCAATGGTTTTGCAGCAATGGCACGCCCCCCCCCACAAGCTCAACGAAAAAGGAGCTAAATTCAACTGGAATGCAGAGTGTGAACAATCATTTAGGGAGCTTATTACCTTAAGCCTTTTTAACACCTGCAGTACTGGCTTATCTCCTCCCTAACAAAACCCTTCATCTTGGACACCGATGCCAGCGATTTTGCAACTGGAGAAGCGCTGTTCCAGGAGTAGGATGGCTCAGAACGAGTCATAGCTTATATGAGTCGGGTGCTAAATAAGCATGAACGAGTATACTATGTTACAAAGAAGGAACTTCTTGCTGTGGTAGTGGTAAATTTTTATCCTTATATTTACGGGCAAAAGTGAGTTGGATGAAGAATCTCAAGCAACCGACTTGTCAGACAGCCAGATGGCTGGAAATATTAGGGACATACCACATGGAGGTTACACACAGGGCGGGACATAGCCATGCAAATGCAGATGCACTGTTAAGAAGGCCATGCAAAGTGTGCAACAAACAGCAGCATCTTGATGATGCATTAGAAGAGGATCCTTGTGAATTGACAGTCTCTGTTCCTAAATCTGAGAGTGAGCTTGACAAAATGGATACAGGGCATGCTTTGGTTGTAACTAAGTCAGAAACCAGCACATGATCGGCTCAAACAGACTATGGCAATCCTGGAGGGTTGGGCGCCCAGTGAAATACGGTCAAAGCAGATAGAGGATCGCGATGTGTGTCCAATTTTGTCAGCCTGTGAAGAAGGGAAGGGTATTTTGCTGGCCTGTCATGAAACGCGATGCTGGGAACTACTGTATCAGGTGTGATAAATGTACTGCAAGGAAGAACCCTAAGGATTTAGGTCGAGCACCTTTGGGACAATATCTTGTCGATGAGTCAATGGAAAGAGTGACTGTGGACATTTTACGACCTCTGACAATTACAAACACTGGCAACAAGTATCTGTTGGTTCTTGTGGACTGTTTTACGAAATGGACAGAAGCTGTTCCTATGCCAGATCAGGAAGCTTCTACCGTTGCTAAAGCCTTGGTGAACAACTTTGTTTGCAGGTTTGAAACGCCATTACAGGTACAATCAGACCAGGGTACAAATTTGGATTACAAGCGTCTGGTCCGTCATTCATAATTCAGCCGTCGTCCATTAGGGAATATCCGAATCTGATCTCTTTAGAAAAATGTGCGAGCAAGTAGACAAAACACGGACAAGTATGGGACCTCAGGCAAACGGCACTGTGGAGAGGTTTATTCGGTACTGATGGCATACCGTGCATCTGAGCACAGAGGTCTCCCAAAATGGTATTTGGTCGAGAAGTAGACATGCCCCTTCAGGCACTCATACAGTGACCTCAGGATCGTGATTCTCATATTGATCCTGAACTGTACACATCGGAACTCCACCAAAGTTTGCAACTAGCTTATGAAGTAGCTCGTGTTGCCCTAAAACGCAAAGCAGAATACCGCAAGAAATACTATGATACGCAGTCGAAGAAACGAAGCTTCAAAGCTGGACAGGATGTTTGGTTGTACAACCCTGTCAAAATGACGTGTGTGTTCGAAACTCACGTCACGATGGAAAGGTCTATTCGTTGTCATTAAGAAAATAGATTATCTTACTTACCTGGTGAAGAAATCTTCAAGACAACAGCCGAAAGTGTTTCACATCGATCGCCTAATGGAGTACAGGGGAGAAAATATTCTCCTTAGGGAAGGCAGTACAATTACCAGCGTCTGGTCCGTCATTCATAATTCAGCCGTCGTCCATTAGAGAATATCCGCGTTCATAATCCAAAGACCTATTCCATATAACAGTATTAGCACCTAATTCAAAAAGACAATCATAGTATACATAAACATAGGCTTGTTTCCTGCAAGAGAGAAGCGGTCAACAGTTTTCAATGATGCCGGCAAGACATCATGATGTTCCAAAAATATCAAATCCGTATCGCTGATCAGTATTCTTAATCCATAATATTCGTTGTAAAGTCATCTAAAGAATGATGTATCTCAGTCACGCTTTGATTGTGATTGTTCATATGATTACCATGAGGATCTTGGATGATTTGGATGATTAAATTTTGGTACAATACACTATATTTGAACAGGATGTCATGCAGTACATAATCACTTGGGTTAATGGAAAACTTTGGGAATGGATCTGGGGGGTAGCATATATATGGGAACTGGGATGCCTTGGGGGCAGCCACAGTTATGCATGGTCAGAGTGGGTCTGATCAGCCTAGGCCTGACGTGCACTGGTTTTCACTGCTGATGAAGTACTTCTTGAGGAAGTACCGGTTGCTGGTTTGGAGCGAGCAAGGTCCATAATGGTTTCATGTGGTTGATTCTGTTATTTCTAAACCTAGTCAAGGAAATATAGGTTATGCATATACTGACATATCTAATTACTGCCTTCATGATGATAATCTCACTGCTCTAGTACTTGCAGAATGGCCTCTACGAATACATTCCAATGCCGTTACTGCCCAATGGAGCTGTATTCTAAAGGAGAATTGAAGCAACATGTGCAGCCCGTGATACACCGAAAGTTGGAAGTGATATGCCCTCTCTGTGTTGATGGTGAGAATATGTTTAGGCGGTCAGGTGATCTAAAGAACCATGTCAGGAAGGAACACAGCGGGGCAGTCAAGCATCTACCACATGGTGTATTTTCAGAGCCAAATGGATTCTGGTTCACAATGACACCAGAAGACTGTGGCTGTCCCTGAAGGGCCTAAATATTCCCCATCTAATCCCAAGGCTGATATTCATCTGGAGGTGGCCAAGATCGAGGTCAAGCCTGGAGGTTTCGTGGTCTGGTGTCACTCACCTGATGGTGGATGGTTCTTTACCCTAAAACAACAGCTGCAATGACAAGGAAAATGACCACGTTAACATCGGCGCATGTTCTGCTTGTCAATGCAGACAGCAAGATTGAATCGGCTGCGTTATTCAAGGCCTCGTCTTTGGCACTTAAGATTTAGGAGAGGGAGAGAGAGTTATGTTTAACGTCGCGTAAACTTTATTCTCTCTCTTTCTCCTAAATCTTAAGTGCCGCTATAAAAAGTCGGTACTGTGTTGGACTAAGCCTTCATTCGGGAATCCAGAATCCACTAGCCTGGTACCATCTGCAACAACATCCTTGCACGATGAACCATCTGAATCTGTCACCTGCACAGCCCCCTCGGCTGGACATTGTTAAAAAGAACAAACACCGGGCCATCCAATTATTTACGGGGACTGTGAGCTGGGTGGCTTAACAGTTGCTCTGATTACGCTCCATCCGGTTTTCTCCCTACAGGGAATGCAACCTGTGAATCCAGCTGTCACAGCCACTTCATCGAAAAGTATATCTACGTGCACCAGTGTCACACCAACCTTGAGTACTTCACGAATCCCGTTTCCTGAGACAGAAGCTGTCAGTCCGGCAACTTAACGTTCAAGGTTTCCATCTCCCCTTGCCCTTGACCTAAGTAGAAGGAGCTCCGAGGTTCACAGTGATGTGGTTTCACAAATTGGTCAGTCAACCAGCTACCATGAGGCTACTAATAATGACAATGCTGGATCGGACTCACTTGCCCCTACTGTGAAAGTCTGTGCCTCCAACTGTCAACGAGGGCAAAACCGACATCCGCCGTAGGGCGTTGAATATCCTGGAAGTTGACTGTATGCCTCTGGTGCCAACGGCCAGGAGGCAATGGGACCAGGATGGGGTGGTAAACATTCAGTTCGGGAAAGAGGAAGTATCTTGGCTCCGAAGAACTGGAAACACAAGGATGCTGAGACCAGCAAAGCACTCTAGGTTTAAGGTTGGACTACTGTCTTCATGGCCCATCCGATACTGATCTACACGACCTGCTGTGTCTGTATGATATTTTTGCATTGACGGGAACATTGATTGGCTCTGTCAAATCCAAACCAAATAGTTCATCCCCAATTTTGAGAAAGGTCAGGTATTACAACTATAGGCTGCTCGTCCAGATGGCATTGGGCAAACCGCTCGAAGGGGAACATGAAATTCTGTCTTGTTTCGAGGCCATGTCGAGGAGTCGCAATACTGATGCTGACTGCCATGTGGAGAAACTGAGAAACCTTTCCCTTCCTCTTCGCCTGAAAGTATAATTCAAGAACACTGTTCATACATATTTTATTACAATCTGTGACATTTTGAAATTTGACATTTTGAATTTAACCGGAAGACTACTGTGAGGTCATGTGACATCAGTATGTCGGCACCTCTTCCCACTTCCCTTATATGTGTTGTAATTTTTACCTGTATATGGCGAGATTCTGCTGGTGGACGTTTTGTCCCCGAGGCCCGCCCCCTGTACAGACCTTTTGCTCTTTGATATATGTTGGCATTTGTGGGAAGTTGATGCTTGGTCGACATCGGGCCTTACAGACTAGTCTTTTGTGTTAAACGTCGGCATTTTCATCAGACGACGATACAGCTCACCAATCCCCAGTGTACGAGTTGTCACAGCGACACAGCTCACCAATTGCCAATATACGAGTTGTCAGAGCATTTCCATCACAGCTCTCTAGATTTGTATCTAATACCGCTTATGCCGGTGCTAGGGGCCGTGTGGTCATATCATCCAAGTTGCCACATGAACAGGTACAATAAAAGCGTACCTGAGATACAACACATATCACGAATCTTTAGATTCTTGGTATGTGCTTTAGAATAAGTTAACCGGAAGACTACTGTGAGGTCATGTGACTGTCAGTATGTCGGCACCTCTTCCCACTTTCCTTACATGTGTCTGGGATTCTATTTGTGTGGATTACTTACCTTGTGATGATGTTTTCTTCGGGTGTTACCATACCCTTGGATGTTCTCTGGATTTACGTGTATCTGTGTATGTGCCGATCATTGTGTGGCATAGGTCACCATACTTGTGAATACTCACCTTTCAATTAACTTGTGAATTATTTAGCTTTTATTCCTGGTCGTCCTGTTTGCTGGCATCATATTCTGGATTCTCACCTACCTTTGCATTGCAACACATATAAGGGAAGTGGGAAGAGGTGCCGACATACTGACTGCGTCGAATATATACTGGTTACGTTATCGTGAAGTTCTTTGAAATTAATTTGGTTTCCTACAGTATAACTTTGACCATTATACAGAGAGCACTTATGATATAAATTACACAGGCATTGGAGCACGATGCTAAATCTGGCCTATCTGGTGGTATCTTGCAAGCAATCTTAAAGCAATTGGTGTGGTAATACAGTGAGCAGTAGATTTGAATTACAATATATACTGTGATTGCTACTTTATTTTTATTTTTTTTTAAGTTAACACAGGGAAAACAAAACATTATAACGCTTTATAGTTATTCTGTAGATCTCAGTCCATCATAGAGAAAGTAGACTAGAGCCATCAGAAGATGGTGTATCCCCCGACCCCCAGTGTCAGTGAACTGGGAAGGAGGAGTGAGTCAGTGAATAGGGTTTAACGTCACTTTTAACATTTTTTCAGATATATCACGACGGGGAGGGGAAGGGTAGAATAGAGGAGAGGGTGAGAGGCGGGAGTGCTTACTTGTAACAGAGCAGATCTAATGCTGCCAATTTATGGTGTTGTCCCACGGAAATATCATGCCGTGGGAGGGAGGAACACAGCTGCATTTTGTGTATGTAGAAAATAAGCGATGTGCAATGCCGATAATATCCACCAAGAATCGTGTTAACCGTATCAGAGAGAGAGAGAGAATTACGGTTTAATGACGCGCTCAGCAATATTTCAGCTATATAGCGACTATCAAACAAAATTCTAAGTACTCAAGTCAACAACTTAGTAGTCCAACGCATTAAAACATACACACATTGAAACTTATGTAACAAACCGATTTCTCTCAAATAACCCAAGATGCAATCCTCCTTCACCCGACTAAAAAGATCTTCCAAAGTAGTCGCTCGAGAAAAAGCATGCCTTACAATTTTAAAATCTATGCATTTGATAAGAATATATTTCACCGTGAGAACTTCATGGCATGGAATACACCTTGGGACTGGCTCTTTTTTAGTAAATGTTCGTGAGTTAATCGTGTATGGCCGATTCTACATCGCCTGATCAAAAGTGTAGGAAGAGTTACATTGGCAAGAAATACAGACGGACGAATCAACTGTACTTTGAACTGTAAAGAGCAATAACTCCGTAAGGCAAAATCCTTCATCAACGGAAAGAGCACATTCGCATCTCCGGACTGCCGACAATATCCACCACGTATAAGGTGAACCATTAGAAGCGTCTAGTCCGTCATTTATAATTCAGCCGTCTTCCATTTAAAGAATATCCGCGTCCATAATCCAAAGACCTATTCCATATTCAATATAACAGTATTAGCACTAAATTCAAAAGGACAATCATAGTAAACATAGGCTAGTTTCCTGCAAGAGAGAAGCGGTCAACAGTTTATAAAATCCCTATCGCTGATCAGTACACATATCAAAGGTGTAGGAGTTGCGTTGACAAGATGATATAATTTAACCTATAATATTTTGAATCGTAAAGGGCAATCTTCAACAGGAAGATCACAGGCGCATCCTCAGACTGTGCCGATAATATTCACCAAGAATCGAGTTGCGTTGACAAGAAATACGAACCGACAGACAGACAGACAACCAGACAGACGGACGCACAGGCTTCCGTGGCTATCGCTATATCCCCCGGGCATGTATGTTGGGGGATAAAAAGAGGATTTATGTTGAGCCAACCCTTAAATTCTGCAAACACCATAGTCGGCAACAAATTTAAACGCAGATTTGAGAAATAAATTAATAACAGATTTAAATCAATATTTTCTGAACTTGAAACCATGACTTTCTCAATCAGTGACTTTTATTTTCCCCACATTGGGAAAGGAACTTTTATTAGCAAACACATCACACATTCAATGGCTGGTTCCCGGTGGGCTGACAGCAAGGTGACGTGATACATCTAGCGGTTTTTGGACACTTTCTTACCAATTTTCTTTTCACTTTTCAACTGTCTAGTGAACTCAATATGTGAATTTATTTAGTGGATTTGTTATATTACGTCATTTCTTCGCGCTCTGAAAAAAGAAAATGCTCAATTTTTCAACGATTCTTTTTGTACGGATCTGAATCTACATAGAATGTTCCGAAGAATGAGCATGGCATAACATTATATTTATAACAGCCATCTTTGATCGCAATTTGTTTACCTCCAGACTGGAACGCTATTTTGGTAACAGGATCTAATTAACCTAGAAGCATCATCTAATCATTTCTAACAAAAATCCTCAGGATATTAGAATTTCCCTAATCTTCATCTGTCTAATACTACTGTTCACACTTCTTACAGAAAACCTAATGAATTAAGTTAGTTGTTGAACATTGTAGAATAGCTAAGGCTAACATAAGAATTAACACAATAAGTCTAAGCAGAAAAGTGGACATTTTAGGCAACCTGTATGTCCACAATTGGGAGTCGTAAAATTAGTACAAATTTAAACAGGTGCTTAGTAGTCCAGAATTGCAATTTCGAAATTCGTGCTGCTTACAGTTAAATACCACCACGCAGAAATTAATTCGGTAAAGGTTTCGGCACAATGAATCGGAAAATGAATTGAAAAACGGGATAGTGATAGATAGCGGAATTGCATTCAGTTGTTGATATCATAGTTTTAGAATCATGGAATCAGAGAGAGGAAGAGAGAAGTGAATATATCTGAATAATATCGGCAAGTCTGCAAGATGCGTCGGTCCTCAATTCTGTTTAATTGACAGCTGTGATCCATGCAGTCAATTGGATATATGTCACGCTGTGTCCGTGATAGAGTATCTCTTTCAAAGCGCAGTAACAGCAGCCTCTCTAGAGAACGACATTACAAGGCAAACAAGGATGCTAAGAAGATTTAGCGTCGCGTTCAGCAATATTTCAGTTTTATAGAGACGAACTCCTAAATATTCCAACAAAACAAGTCAACATACAACCCCACAAGCCGGAAGTAATCAACACAACACAACACAACTTAAAATACAGTATTCTCTCACCCGATTATAAAGATCTTCTAAGGTAACTGCTTGATAAAAAGAATCCATTACAATCTTAAAATCTATACAGTCGATCAGAATATGTTTCATTGTGAGATCTTCGTGGTATAGAATACACCTGTTTTGATAAATGTTCGTGGGTTAATCGGATATGGCCGATTCTACTTCGCCTGATCATGGTCTGATCGAAACGTATCTGGCTATTCAGATGAATATATCCTACAGTTGTTTTTTTTAATTCAAAAAGTTTGTTATAATCTACAGCATCCCACGAAGGCTGAAACAGCTTTATCATTTAAGCACAGACAGAGGGTCAGAAATCGCTATATGGGATTCCAACAGGATCAACCTCACTTTCACGGGCTGCCTCAGCCATTTCATCAGCTTCAGTATTTCTTTTGATGCAAACGTGGCTAGGCAACCAACAAAACACAACATCAATCTGTTGATCAAATCTACGGTCATATAATTGTAGAATGTTCAAAATGGTGGAGTGAGTTAAGTTCCAATCGCTTGAAGGCATGACAGTGAATCTGAGAATATGAGCTTCGGCTTCGAGAGTGAAAATCGAACCTTTATCTGGAAGTCGACAGGTTTTACTTTCGGAACTAAAGATAATAGCACACGGTACATTCTCCCCATCTTTAGATAGCTTGGTGCGATCTGTATTTTCCTCTCAATAGACCAAATTCTTGTGTATACACGAGATGGCTCGTGTCTGCCTTTTTATATTTCGTCATTATAATATCTACTTCTGCATTGGCTAACTGCCATGGTGAAACTGGTAAGAGCTTGTTAGGTAACATTTGACTAAGCTTAATAACAGCAACAATGTGTGGTTTCATACGAATTCCAAGAGGTGGAATACTGGAGGGTTTCTTTAAATACAAATCTACGTATTGAGGGTTGAATCACAACACATATAAGGGGAGTTGGAAGAGGTGCTGATAAACTGACAGAGCCACATGACTTCACAGTATAGTCTTCTGGTTAACCTATTCTAAAGCACATACCAAGATTCTAACGATTCGTGATATGTGTTGTATCTCTGGTACGCTTTTATTGTACCTGTTCATGTGGCAACTTGGATGACCACACGGCCCCTAGCACCGGCACAAGCGGTATTAGATACAAATCTAGAGAGCTATGATGGAATGCTCTGACAACTAGTATATTGGTAATTAGTGAGCTGTGTCGCTGTGACAACTCGTACACTGGGTATTGGTGGGATGTATCGTCGTCAGGTGAAAGGCCCGATGTCGACCCGGCATCAACTTCCCACAATGTCAACACATATCAAAGATCAAAAGGTCTGTACAGGGGACGGGCCTCGGGGACGTAACGTCCACCAGCAGAATCTCGCCATAGACAGCTAAAAATTACAACACATATACGGGAAGTGGGAAGAGGTGCCGACATACTGACAGAGCCACATGACTTCACAGTATAGTCTTCTGGTTGACCTATTCTAAAGCACAGTTTTATACACGATTTGTGATATATTGCAGTGCTGGTTTAATTCTTAGAAGTTCTAAAGGAGATTCATCTGCTTCGACATTTAAGCTTTCTTTGGGTGATGTTCTGGACCGTGGCAAAGGCTTAGTCCTTGATGCAGAATGGGATCTAGCTTTGCCAAGTTTGACTTACTTGCATCGTTGTAAACAATAGCGCCATAATCCAGCTTAGATCGAATAAGTAGTCGATCTAAATGGAGAAGCGTCCGTTGATCTCCTCCCCACTTATACCTGGCAACTACTTTCAACAAATCAAGAGCTAATGTGCACTTCGTAAAACAATTTATATGCGATAAGAACGTTAATCGGTGATCAAACAATATTCGTAAGAATTTGACTTCTTTTACCATCTTGATTTCAGTTCCATATAATGTAAGTACTGGATCTTTGTGCTGGAAATACTTTCTAAAGACTTGTATACAATTTGTCTTCCCTATGGAGAACCTGGAACCATTTTCTATACACCATTCCTAAATTTTATTTAGAGAAAGTTGTAATATTTTCTCAATATTATGTATACTTTTTCTACTACACGATATATGGAAATCATCTGCAAACAGTGAACCATCAAATGATTTATTCAAAACTGCAGCTAAGATGTTGATCTTGATACTAAACAGAGTAGTAGACAAAATACTACTTTGTGGGACACCTTAATCTTGATCGAAATGATCAAACATGGTTGCACTCAACCGAATTGTCTGTCATTCAGAAGGTTGAAAATAAAAATGGGTAAACGGCCTTTTAATGCCATAGTATGAAGATCTTTTAAAATGCCGTATTTACAAGTAGTATCATAGGCTTATCTAAATATGAAAAAATATAAATCATGTTCATTCTTTGCGAAAGCATTCTTGACATATGAATACAATCTAACTGAATGGTCTATGGTACTTCCATTTTTGCGGAAATCAGCTTGAATATCAGTAAGTTTTTTTCGTTTCAAGGTATCAAACAAGGCGATCATTTATCATGCGTTGCTTTGTTTTACAAACACAGCTAGTCCGTGAAATTGGGCGATAATTAGCGGGTCAGTATGGTTAAGACCAGGTTTTGGGACTGGTATTACAATGGCATTATGCCATGATGATGGAAAGTCTTCTGTCACCCAAAGTCTGTTAAATATGAGTAAAAGGGTTTCTTGAGAAGATCCAAGGTTTGCACTGGTGGCGTCGAGATTAGGTAAGTTTGTATGCAGTTGTGTTTACCTCAGCACCGTGAGGCGTACCCATTGCTCCCAGTATTAAAAGTATGCCTTCAGCTCGTTGTCGCAGGGAGAATATCTTATTTCTGACACAAACGGAATCACTATAGTCGACCCATGGGTCAGATTCAACGAATTGCACAATTTAATTATTATCCCTAATTAAAGACCGTTGAGGTAACAGTATTGGTAACTCATATGGTTCATTTTCATTCATTGAAATCTGCCTCGATCCTCTAACAATACCCACAAATATGAACTCTTGTGATATTGCACTGCTGAGCAAATGTATTTGCAATATCGAGTTGCACAGGTCTGTTTAACCCTACCTGGCCTGAGGGGGGCACTTTCCGCCCCCACCTCCCGTTGGTTTTTTGCTCCTATAACCGGAACGACAAACAATTGAGAGCTGAAACTTCTTGATTTTTTAGATTATCATATTGGGATCATTTTGAGCCTATTTGCGTGACCCCCCGAGCAGAGGATCATGGATAAATTCAAAATGGCGTCAGGTGATGTTTTCGTCATATTTCTTCAAAATGTTTGCTTTTCTGTATGGAAAAGTGGGTAAAATCTATTTTATTTCATATCAGATTATTATTTACTAATTTATCATGCAGTTTTTGCGAAGAAAAAACAAAAATAAAAAAATCGAAAATTCTGACCAAAAAATGGTCCAAAATGCTCTTTTTGAAAATGACGTCACAGTGACGTCATCATGGCGGCCATTTTGGATTGTTTCACATTTTCTTGTAGAGCTTGACCCAATTATATATGATATAGTGTGGTAAGTTTCAGCCTTCTAGCCAGAGCGATAGCGACAATACATAGGGGGCACTCCCCCCACCAGGCTGCGATAGGGTTAAGCACGTTCAGGGTCAATATGTAGGCCCTTAACATTGAAATGGACCAAAAATATCGACATGATAGTCGCTAATACCGCAATGTCTGATGAAAGGTTGAAACGTGTATTTAAATGTCGAAGTTTGAGGAATAAGTTTGATTTCCAGACTTAGATTGACTTAATAACTTCGCAAATGCAGCTTTCCAAGAACTCAACTTTCAAGACATACCAGTTAGACATGAACAATGTAAAAGCGACAACAACAAAACAACCTCCCCCATCTTTAAGTCAGCCGCCGTCAATAATAAATCCACCAATTGAAAATTACGTTTTTCCGAATATTGGGTCACTGTTGGCTTTCTTAGATGTTCCGGTACCCCAAGGAGTAACACAAATATTGGCCATTACAGGTTGTTGTGCCGTGCACCAAAAATACGCACAGGCCCTGTAGCCAATTACAACCTGTTTTACCGCATTATTTATCGTCAATGTTTGTTACCAACTATGAATGGCACTCGAATGTTGGCCTCTGTCAGCCAAAATCGAGAATCTAGCTCATTTTTAATTTTCTCCATTTTATGATTTCCTCTCATACGGTCAGTGCGCCGACATCGTTTTCCACCAGTTCTAGTTTTTATTTTCGAATGAATTACATAACAGGACAACGAACAAATGAAGGTTTTCCAGACCGCATAGCTTGATCTGAAATGATTCGAATATAGTTGGTAAATTCGCACTTTTGACCTTTACGGTCATTTTTGAGACCATAAAGGCCATTAGAAGTCAATTAAGAACAAAGCATCTATTTTTTGCAATATCTGCGTAGAAGAAGAGTAATTGCGACTGACTTTTTTTACCTTGCTTCATTTTTGTTCTTGTCTTATTTACTGGTGATTCGCATATTCACAGATGCAATGGATTATGGGAAATTTTATCACTACCAGACCTTAGGGAGGGGGGGAGCAGTGTGACCCACGTACCAAACTTTCTGCCCTATCTTCGGATCGGCAAAAAATTTAGAGCTGACACTCCATGGCTTTGTAGTTTATCATATTGGGGTCATGTTGAGCCTATTTGCATAGCCCCGAGCAGAAAATCATGAGTAAATTCTAAATGTGTCGTATCAGAAAAAAAGTTGTTTTCCTAATTTTTTGTTCAAATTCCGGTTTTTCTGCGAGGAAAAGAGGACAAAAACTATTCTATTTCATATCAGATGATTATTTACTAATTTATCATGCAGTTTTTGTGAAGAAAACACATAAATAAAAAAATCGAAAATCGTCCCAAAAATGCTTTTTTAGAAATGAAGTCACTGTGACGTCATCACGTGTCCATCTTGGATTTTTTTAAACATTTTCTTGTAGAGCTTGATCCAATGGTATAGTGTGGTAAGATTCAGCTCCCTAGCTCGGGAGACAAGAAAAACATTTAGAGGGTGCAATGACCCCAAATTAGTGGCCCAAACCAAAAAGATGACCGCATCGCGTGTTAAAAGCTGTGATCCATGCTTAATCAAATCTACATGGTGTGGGGATTGAGATTTGATCGGATGACATTCTCATTTTATATTTACCTTGAGGGTCATTTTTGAGGTCATAAAGGTAAAGAGATGTCAAATAAGGATAAGTCATCTATTTTTTCAATATCTTCGTATACGAAGAGTAATTACTACATTTATAATATTTTATTAGGGGATTTGCATATTCACGGATGCAAAGCATTATGTGAAAATTCAATATAACACCCACCTCTGATCCCCTTGCTATGTGTAAGTATAGTGCCCCATTCATCTGGTTCTTATTCCCCAGCCGCGAGATCGAAACTTCAAACTTATCAGTTTTATAGCTCAACTGACAAAATTGTCCGTCAACAAAGGAAATATCTGATGGCGCTCATGATTGTTGGACAGGACCGGGCTGGGATTAGCTGGAAGCTACACACAGAAACATTTGTTAACATATATGGTATTGCTTCAGCCAGATGCAAGAGATGGGTACCCCTGTTCGTAGTCAGATGGTCAGGATAATTACGTTTTACCAGGTATCCCTAGCTGTTTGTATAGTCAGATGGTCCGGAATATTACCCTTGACCAGGTGTCCCTGTTTGCAGTCAGATGGTCAGGATACCCCTTATCAAGGAACTGGCTTGCCACCTAATCATACCAAGGAGGCCTTAGCTTGATGTTTGTCAGAAGAGTTAAACAGAATTTGATGATCAGACAAGTACATATGGTAGTTGCTGGATGATTTCATCATTGAGGGAAAAAGAGTTTTCAACCATGGTCATAGAATTCAACATTATACAGCGAAGTTTGCCATGAAGAAATGCATATAGTCACTCCATCGAAACGATTGGGTTTACCAGCTGGTAGCTAAAGACAGATTGAATTGTCAGTCTGATAACCGCAAACAAACAGTCCTCGATGTGGCTTCTGGTACCATCAAATGCTTGACGGCTCTGACAAGCCCTTGTTGCATCAGTAGAAATTACTATAACGGAGAATAATTCATTTGTTTAATTGTTCATGAGGTGACCACATCAACCAACATTAAAATTTCGAAACGGAATTGTCCAGGTGTGCAATCATGAGTCGTGCTTCGTTTTTGGATGGATGCCCAGAATGGCGCGACCACACATCCCCTATCACCGACTCAAGGGCTATTCGATTCATGGATCGAAGAGGAGGGATGATACCATAGCTCTGTTAACTTGAAATCGTGCATGTCAGATGTAAGCGATGCCACACCTATTAGATCTGATGGCACCGTACTATGACTAAATTTTTCTGCCATGTACTAGTTCTAGGAAATCTGCAGGCGAATGTATGAATATTGTAGAAGATTGCAAAAGCACTTTACGGTTTGCCCAAATAGCAGCTTGCAATTAGGTGTCGTGAGTGATATATGAAGGAAGGGGTATAATTTTGAATTCTTGGGGCAAGAGGCCTTATATGTTTCAACAAATCTGCATAAAAGCCGTTACCGGTATGCGAATTAGTAACATGTTTAGGATCAAAGAAATTGCATGTTGTTTGAGAAAAGAAAAATGTTCCATATAGGACTAAATTAACGATGAACCAAATTTAATAAGACCTCTCTCATGGCCAGCATTTCAAACCCACGTGTGAACCGTTACACCTAGGATTACGTGAAGTTCATTACAATGCAAATAAGGGATAAGTTCCTGATGGAGGAAGGGTAACACCAGCAGCTGTCCCCTCTCTCACCAGGCCTGGTAGGTTTAATGTCAGCAGCTAGAGGCTGTCCTAGAGTTAGGTTTTATGTATGGTCCAATTAACTATATATGCTGCCACCTGTACTATTAATGTTGCAGTGTGTATCTCTCTTATATTTCCTGGCGGATCAGTAAATACAATATTTAGTGGATGTATATGACAGCCATATTGGAAAATGAGCTGGATATATCCAATTCACTCCAACGACTTGAAAATAGAAGACTATTAGATTTCTTGATACTTTAATTCCCAGAAAATGTCTCCGCCATTCTATCCCAGCAATGTCACGATTTAAAGAGATTTCTGGTGAAATAGGCGGCCATTATATTTTTGTCATTTATTTTGGGGTTCAAATGCACATATACAGCTTGGCATACGCCATTTTCAGAATCAGCAGGTCCAAATTATGTAAAAAAAACATTATACCAAATTCTACCCACAAATGCCTTAATATCTGCTTTCCATAGCTCTTTTCCGGTTTTGGAACTAGTAAAAAGAACAGATTTCCGACCTTGTTAGCACAGGCACATGCTCAGCTGAAGCCGGCTAGCTTTCACTTCGGGAGTGTCACTTCAGTGGCTATAAGGATGTCGTATAGTGACGTTCCTGCAGCCTTGCTGTCAGATATGCATACGCGTAGTAAATGATAACGGAAATACATATATTACATATGGCCGCCACTTTGAATTTCTGACGATCCCAATCTGATGGATAAGGATCCACAATGGCCAAGTGTGATCAGATATAAAAGTTGGAAGTTCGCCTTGTTTAACAGTTAGAAATCGCCTTGTTAAACAGTTACAATTAGTAGTTACATATATGGGCAACTTTGAATACTTCAGAGTGAGTTTTGGATGACATTTACGGGGCGCCATATTGAATTTTCTCAAGATCATTTGTACCAGTGATTATGCAAATATTTTCAAAATGAGCCCACTTGAATAAAATATCAAGTGTTAAAGATTGAGCCAGCTTCAATCTTCAATTACTAAGCTTTCATGAAAAGTTTGATAAAATATCCCGATTTGAACCCACGTGACGTGTTTGGCCTAACAATGACCTTTAAGGTCAAACGCGAGAATGTCATCCGGTCACATCTCAGTCCCCACAACATGTAGAGTTGATTAAGCATGGATGATTGCTTTTAACACGCGATGCCATCAAAAGTGTTTTTTCATCTCTTGGCTGGCCTACTATAACGTCGCGTTCAGCAATATTTCAGCTATATAGCGACAATCTAACAAAATTCTAAGTACTCAAGTTAATATCCAGCAGATTAAAACACACACACATTGAAATTATGCAACAAACCGATTTCTCTCAAATAACCTAAGATACAGTTCTCTTTCACCTGACTTAAAAAGATCTTCTGAAGTAGCTGCTCGATAAAAAGAATCTCTCACAGTCTTAAAATCTGTACAGTCGATAAGAATATGTTTCACTGTGAGATCTTCGTGGCATGGAATACCCCTTGGGAATGGCTCTTGTTTTTTAGTAAATGTTCGTCAGTTAATCGTGTATGGCCGAATGTACATCGCCTGATCATGGCTTGATCGAAACGTTTCTTGCTGTTCAGATGAGTATAGCTTACAGTTGTTTTTTTTAACTCATGAAGTTTGTTATTATTCACCGCATCTCATAAAGATTGAAACAGCTTTCTCACATAAGTACAGATAGAGGGTCTGAAATCGCTGTATGGGATTTCAACAGGATCAACCTCATTGTCTTTAGTAGTTGCTAAATGCCCTTTCGTAGTGTCTGCGCATGAGCACGACTCCGCTTTGCCGGTGAAATGTGTATCAACAGGTTAGAGAAAACCACCTCTCTAAAATAGAGGTAAAAAGGTCGTTTTTGTCCAATAAATTCAATGCCATATCGAAGATAGAAACATCCGCCATAGGCGACCATGGATATATTTATCCGCATCGGATGGTATTGGAAAAACAAATTGTCGTCTATCTAATTTGCATAATAATGACGACATGTTTTGTTCTCCGTTAGCAATTAGACTATGCACACTTTCATTGGAAAACCAGTGTTCCGGCATGTAACAATTAATATTTAAAGTAAGTCGCCTGAAGATTTTGTAGCGTTATGATGAATGAGTCAAAAGTTATCAAGCAAAAACGACGATTTTTACCTCCATTTTAGGGAGGTGGTTTTCCCTAATCTGATCAATGTGGCCGGGTTGGATGGAGATGATTCTGTTGTATTCATTCACTTTCGGCCAGTTATCTAATCTGTTTACTTGAGTGACGCGGGAATTGCTGCTGCGGCGTTATATGGTTGCTTTTTGGTCGTCCGACGTCAAGTTTCCCCATCTTTTACATATTTCTCCAATTTTGATAAGCCTATGAAACTTCAGGTAAGATATTGAGAGAGAGGATTAAGGTTTAACCTCGCGCGTTCAGTAGTATTTCAGCTATACAACGACGATCAAACCAAATTCTAAATATTCCAGCAAAAAACAATTCAACAACCCAGCAATCCCAGAAGTAATCAAAAACATGTACATACATTAAAACTTATACTAAAAATAGATTGGATCAATCCATTGACTTACCACCAAACCTGATATCTTACTTGCTAGCAGGCACGAACTCGTCTCAAATATCACTTCGTCAATACTGGCGTCATGATACGAAATCCCAAAGACAGCCTTTGTCGACAGAGAATGTATGTATCAATAAGAGAGAGAGAGAGAATTAAGGTTTAATGTCGCGTTCAGCAATGTTTCAGCTATATAGCGACGATCAAACAAAATTCTAAGTACTCAAGTCACTAACTTAGTAATCCAACGCATCAAAAAAATACACATACTAAAACTTATAAAATACCAGCCCGATTTCTCTCAAATTACCCAAGATGCAATCCTCCCTCACCCGACTAAAAAGATCTTCCAAAGTAGTCGCTCGAGAAAAAGCATATCGTACAATCTTAAAATCTATGCATTCGGTAAGAATATGTTTCACCATGAGATCATCATGTCATGGAACACACCTTGGAACTGGCTCTCTAAAACAAAAGATCGTTCCCATATCGCAATACTAGCGTAGAATCAAACGGGCATTAAAATGAAAACTGAACTGAATTAAGGTATTGATCCAGAGAGTGGCATATCCAAATTCGACATGTACCATGGACCACATACAATCAGTGCAGAGCGCGACATTAAACCTTAATTCTCTCTCCCGGTGCCGAGCCTGGGGATATACATGTATTCAGTGGCTGTATTTAGTTTGCCAGGATAACCAAGTGCAGGCGTCGAATTCAGTAGATTACAACACATATAAGGGAAGTGGGAAGAGGTGCCGACATACTGACTGCGTCACATGACTTCACAGAATAGTCTTCTGGTTAACCTATTCTAAAGTACATACCAAGAATCTAACGATTCGTGATATGTGTTGTATCTCAGGTACGCTTTTATTGTACCTGTTCATGTGGCAACTTGGATGATATGACCACACGGCCCCTAGCACCGGCATAAGCGGTATTAGATACAAATCTAGAGAGCTATGATGGAAATGCTCTGACAACTCGTATACTGGTAATTGGTGAGCTGTTTCGCTGCGACAACTCGTACATTGGAGATTGGTGAGCTGTATCGTCGTCAGATGTAAATGACGGCATTTAACACAAAAGACTAGTCTGTAAGGCCCGATGTCGACCCAGCATCAACTTCCCACAAATGCCAACATATATCAAAGACCAATAGGTCTGTACAGGGGGCGGGCCTCGGGTACGAAACGTCCACCAGCAGAATCTCGTCATATACAGGAAAAAATTACAACACATATAAGGAAAGTGCGAAGAGGTGCCGACATACTGACTGCGTCACATGACTTCACAGAATAGTCTTCTGGTTAACCTATTTAAAGCACATACCAAGAATCTAACGATTCGTGATATGTGTTGTATCTCAGGTACGCTTTTATTGTACCTGTTCATGTGGCAACTTGGATGATATGACCACACGGCTCCTAGCACCGGCATAAGCGGTATTAGATACAAATCTAGAGAGCTATGATGGAAATGCTCTGACAACTCGTATACTGGTAATTGGTGAGCTGTTTCGCTGTGACAACTCGTACATTGGAGATTGGTGAGCTGTATCGTCGTCAGATGTAAATGACGGTATTTAACACAAAAGACTCAGTCTGTAAGGCCCGATGTCGACCCAGCATCAACTTCCCACAAGTGCCAACATATATCAAAGACCAAAAGGTCTGTACAGGGGGCGGGCCTCGGGGACGAAACGTCCACCAGCAGAATCTCGCCATATACAGGAAAAAATTACAACCCATATAAGGGAAGTGGGAAGAGGTGCCGACATACTGACTGCGTCACATGACTTCACAGAATAGTCTTCTGGTTAACCTATTCTAAAGCACATACCAAGAATCTAACGATTCGTGATATGTGTTGTATCTCAGGTATGCTTTTATTTTACCTGTT
Organism: Hanleya hanleyi; assembly: GCA_036873755.1. Taxonomy (NCBI): domain Eukaryota; kingdom Metazoa; phylum Mollusca; class Polyplacophora; order Lepidopleurida; family Hanleyidae; genus Hanleya; species Hanleya hanleyi. The sequence continues at coordinate 83,245 of JAVTVY010025879.1, forward strand.
CATGTGGCAACTTGGATGATATGACCACACGGCCCCTAGCACCGGCATAAGCGGTATTAGATACAAATCTAGAGAGCTATGATGGAAATGCTCTGACAACTCGTATAACCGTCGTTCATATTGTGTTGTCGCATATCCCAATAACCACGTGATGTAGAAATTAAATGTGTACATCATTGATGTATTCCTGCTCCGAACCTTGAGGAGGGTACATGTACATGTATACGGAGGTTGTACATAATACGATAATCAGATCACACATTCAGTAGATAGCCGTCGTCCACATTGTGTTTTCAATGCATGGTTGATCTTGTACACTATGATTGTCTTTTTGAATTTGGCGCTAATGATGTTATATGGCATACGGAATATGTCTTTGGATTAAATCTGAAGGCCGACCAGAAAATAATCCTGTCTGCATTGGAACAGTACGTTATTGATTTGTCTAAGCGAGAACCTACAGTACTCGCTGTTTGGCTGAACCTCACCAAGAGCAAGGTCATTGAAACAATCCGCCCTATTGAAAGAAGTACCCTTTCCCAAGTAAACAAGTATTGAGACACCTCAATTCGCAAGAAGTTCTAACAATTCTCCAGAGTAAATTCGTCATGGTCCCAGCAGACAAAGCTCCAAATAATATAATATTCATATGTAAATATTACTATTACCAGGTGCTGGTTAAAGAATTTAGTGTAAACATATCATCAAATACGTCTACTTACTCCCAAACTGCATTTAATCTGAAAGATTTATTTAACAACCACAAAACGTTTCTCAGTGAAAGAGGTATTTGTCTTCCAACCAATCATAACGACATACCAAAAGTATACTGGGCTCCCAAATACATAAATCACCATACAAAGCTAGATTCATAGCTGGTTCTAGAAGCTGCACCAAGCTTCTTTCAACCCTGTTGACGAGGGCCCTTTAGGAGGTAAAAGCATTTTGCGAAAGGTATTGCTCCACTATTTCTAAACGTATGTGGATATTGAAAAACTCAGTGTTTTACGGCAGAACTTGATGCTGATGGTCACATACCGTACAGACATGTATCCACATTGGATTTCTCGACTCTCTATACTGCAATCCCTCATTGACCGCCTAAGTTCATTGATAATATTTGCGTTCAAGAAAACTGATCGTGGATGTATTAATGTCGGAAGCCATAAAACATTCTTTAGATGTGCTTCATATAAGAGATAGCAATCATGGGATGTTTATAGAGTTGCTTGAATTTCTCATTTAAAATATCTATGTGAAATTTGGCAACACTATATCAACAGAATATAGGTATTCCAATGGGTACTAATTGTTCATCCCTGTTGGCTGACCTATATCTGTTCTCCTATGAATATGCAGGTGCTTTCAAAAACCGATCCATTCAAAGTCCGTTCCTTCTCATTCACCAAACGCTATATAGACGATCTTCTCGCTGTGGATAATCGCTATATAAATGACGCAGTGAAGGATATATATCCACCTTCACTGGATTTGACGGAAACTACAGATAGCCTTACAAATATATAATATTTAGACCCATATTTCTATAAAAATGAAGTGGGCCTTCTCTCTCGTCGACTTTATGACAAAAGAGATGATTACAATTTCGACATCGTAAACTATCCCTTCCTGGACAGTAATATTCCAGTGGGACCAGCATAGGCGTTTACATATCTTGCCTAGTAGCATTTGCTAGATCCTGTGTTAAATGTGACGATTTTAATCAACGTCACAAAACATTGTTGCAGAAACTTATAAAACAGGGCTATACCATCAAGCGCCTCCACTCAGTTTCTCAAATTTGGCGATACATATCGCATGCTGATAGCAAAATACGAGCGTAACGTACAAGATCTATTACAAGCGTCTAGTCCGTCATTCATAATCCAGCCGTCGTCCATTAGAGAATATCCGCGTCCATAATCCAAAGACCTATTCCATTTTCCACATAACAGTATTAGCACCAAATTCAAAAAGACAATCATAGCATACATAAACATAGGCTTGTTTCCTGCAAGAGAGAAGCGGTCAACAGTTTTCAATGATGCCGGCAAGACATCATGATGTTCCAAAAATATCAAATCCTATCGCTGATCAGTATTCTTAATCCATAATATTCGTTATAGAGTCGTCATCTAAAAAAAAGATGTATCTCCGTCACGCTTTGATTGTTGCTGTTCATATGAGTACCATGAGGATCTTGAAGTACATGGGTTCATACGGCCCCTAGCCCCGGGTTAAGCGGAATTAGACACAAGTTACGAAACGTAGCGCCATAGATCTTGCACGCTACGTTCGTATTTTGCTATCAGCATGCGATATGTATCGCCAAATTTGAGAAACTTTGAGTGGAGGCGCTTGGTGGAATAGCCCTGTTTTATAAGTTTCTGCAACAATGTTTTGTGACGTTGATTAAAATCATCACATTTAACACAGGATCTAGCAAATGCTACTAAGCGAGATATGTATACGCCATATGTAGGTCCCACTGGAATATTACTGTCCAGAAAGGGATAGTTTACGATGTCGAAATTGTAATCATCTCTTTTGTCATAAAGTCGACGAGAGAGAATGCCCGCTTCATTTTTATAGAGATAGAGATCTAAATAAGATGTGCCTGTAGGGCTATCTGTAGTTTCCTTCAAATCCAGTGAAGCTGGATATATATCCTTCACTGCGTCATTTATATGGCGTTATGTTTCGCAGCTTGTGTGTAATTTCTCTGAACCCGGGGCTAGGGCCGTGTGAACCCATGTACTTCAATATCCTCATGGTGCACATATGAACAGCCACAATCAAATCGTGACTGAGATACATCATTCTCTAGATGTCGATCAAGCGCCTCCACTCAAAGTTTCTCAAATTTGGCGATACATATCGCACGCTGATATCAAAATACGAGAGTAGCGTGCAAGATCTATGGGGTTACGTTTCGTAACTTGTGTCTAATTCCGCTTAACCCGGGGCTAGGGGCCGTATGAACCCATGTACTTCAAGCTCCTCATGGTGCTCATATGAACAGACACAATCAAAGCGTGACTGAGATACATCATAGATGTACGGATTTGATATTTTTGGAACATCATGATGTCTTGCCGGCATCAATGAAAACTGTTGACCGCTTCTCTTGCAGGAAACAAGCCTATTTTTATGTATACTATGATTGTCCTTTTGAATTTGGTGCTAATACTGTTATATGGAAAAGGTCTTTGGATTATGGACGCGGATATTCTCTAATGGACGACGGCTGAACTATGAATGACGGACCAGACTCTTGTAATAATTACTACGAATATTATGGATTAAAAATACTGATCAGCGATACGGATTCAATATTTTTGGAACATCAGGATGTTTTGCCGGCATATTGAAAATTATAGACCGCTTCTCTCTTGCAGGAAACTAGCCTATGTATACTATGATTGTCTTTTTGAATTTTTAGCTGATATGGAATATGGAATTGGTCTTTGGATTATGGACGTGGATATTCTTAAAGGGACGACGGCTAAATCATGAATGACGGACCAGAAGCTCGTAATTATGGACGCGGATATTCTTTAATGGATGACAGCTGAATACTGAATGACAGACTAGACGTTTGTAATCGAATTAAATTGTCGTAAACAATATGAAAGCTATTCTGTTAATGGGACTAATATATGACACTCCTGTAAATTACCGTAAATACATAAAAATAAATACACCAATTATAAAACTATAGCGGGGACAAAAATTACAAGTATATCTATATTATATTAATTAAACGCCATATTAAAATCGATATCGGAGTATTGTCAAGAAATTTGTATGTATTTCTACTTATTTTAATCTGTAGAAAAGTGGTGATATAATGATAGTTTGATCTCATGGTCCGGGTTTTGAATCAAGGGGTTTCTTAGCCGAGATGTTATTTGTCTGGTGTTGGTCAAGGGTGTCAAATGTGGTTTGAGAGCTGCGAATGTATTTCCACACGAAAAGCCTTTAATTTGTTGAACATTTTGTAGTAGTAGGCTGATTTTAATCTATCTCCTGTTGTATCAGATTTGAGAGAAATAACCGAAAACTGGTGGATGTGAATGCTATTCGTGAATATGCAGTACATCGCTATGTATAAAATTAAACAGAGTGATTCAGAGAGACAACCATAATGCGTGGGATAGGTAATCCCCTTTGACGTCATGATTAAAATAACCGTCTACACATAGTGGGTGTTGAGGTAGTTGTGTAAAGGCATGGCTTGAAACCGCGCAAACAGTTGTCCAAAATGATAAATGTTCATTCATAAGTTATAAAATTTGACAGTTACAAGGCAGTTAGAAGTATTGGACTTCAGCTGCACCCCAATCAGGTACTAATGAAATCCTTTCTGTATCAGAAACCCTGTCTGCGTCATATAGGTCACATTGCCGTAGACTATAACATTCGTTAGTTTAAATAATTGTAAATTCAAGGTTAAAGCCTAAGGTCAAGATTACTTGGTCATGTTTGAAAACAAAACAAATATTATATTTCACATATTAATCTCTACATATAGCGACAACATTTGGGGGAACGGCGTTAGAATCGTATTCCAATCATCAATGTATGCCAACATCCAATGAAACAAGTTTTATGAACAATTTAGACTTACATAAAGAAGAATACGTTAAATGTCAACAATCAAATCAATCATATATAAAGATGGACGAAATATTAATTTTGAAACAACACATATATTATTTGTCAAGAGAATGTCACAAATAGTCTGTTGACATTCTCGTGGCATCCGAGTCTGTTCCTCCTATAGTGTAACATAACAGCCTCTGGAGCAATTTTGATGAAATATATTGGTGCGGACTGCGTGAAAATCACATGGAGATTTCGTTATTGGAAAGTTCTGTTTGTTTATACCCTGAAACCGATCAGTGTGCATTAATTCCTAAATTTAGCCACTTTGTTATAGATCGTCCATCTGACGAACATCAATTTTCGAACTCGTCTACTTTATTTATTGTAAGATATAGTCTACAGGCTTCTGTATCAAATTTGGGGTTTGTGGGCTTTTTGGTTCCATTCTTGGCAACATGGCTAAATTGATTCTAAAATTTGTGTAGATAAAAAATTTCGAACCTGGAGCAGAGCACATTTACATAAATACTGGGGTTATACGTAGCAGTAATACAATCATCAGATCCCAAATTCAGTAGATAACCTTTTCCACGTTGTGTTTTCTAATATATGGTTGGTCTTGAATTAAAATACCGTAAACTATATGAAAGTTATTCTGCTATTGGACAAATATATGACACTCCAATAATGGCCACCATTTGAAACCTATTTTCACCAATATATCTTTACCATCTTAAATTTGAATATAGCTGATGTTCTCTTTCTGAATGTTCGTATGAGTATAGCCTACAGGTTTTTTTAACGCTATATGGGATTCCAACAAGATCAACCTCATTATCTAGGGCTGTCTTAGCCATTTTATCAGTCTCATTACCTTTCGATGCCTACGTGACTAGGCAACCAACAAAACACAGTATCAATCTGTTGATCAAATCTACAGTCATATAATTGTATAATATTTAAGATGAACATATATGGGTCAGCCAAAAGGGGTGCACAACTAGTACCCATTGGAATACCTATATGCTGTTGATATATGCTGTTACGGGAAGCTGTGGATAATAACAAACTTCATGACTTTCAAAAAATTGTGGGATAAATTCATCTCAATATCCAGAAATGTTTCGATCAAGCCATGATCAGACGATGTAGAATCGGCCATAACCGATTAGCTCACGAACATTTTCCGAAAAGGGTACCAGACACAAAGTGTTTTCCATGCCACGAAGATCTCGTTTTATTGTAAGATTTTAGTATATTTATAATTAGGCGATAACCAAATCATCCGGACTGGGATTCATATGAACTTTCTCTGTACAAATCCACATAGGCGTTATAAGTGGACTAGAGGTTGGAACCATAGCAAGTGCAAATTCATTTCAATTTGACGAATCTGCCAGACAGACGAAATCTTCACTTGGGCAGCACGCTGTGAGAATAATTCAAGTCGATCATATTTCCCAGAAGACGACTATTCACCGGTCTTCTGGCATAGCCACACGCTTGCAAAACCGTGCTGATCCATCCGTGTCTCTAATTCCATACCCAACGTACAGTGAAGCCCGTTACAAACAATATATGGATAGATTTGTTAGGTAGACGTTATTATCGCTATACAAGACAATTCTTTTATACTCATACAATATTTGAGAGATATATTTAACATTAAAGCAAGTGTATTGCTGCGGGGGAAAATACTTTCATCGAGATTTTGTTTCAAGGCTATACGATTTCCCGATAAAATCATCTCCACATATTGCTGTTGGTCATAAACCTGCGATAATTTCAGAACGTATTCACGTTTTAGCTTTGTCTATAAAACAGGCGGTTTGCCATTCCCTTGTTTGCTTTAGTTACTAGTCATGCTTCGCCATGTTAATAGAAGCATTAAAGGGGATTTGTCATTTTCTGATAGGAACCTGCATATAACATGGACAGATCTGTACAACATCGACAGATCTGTATTTGCCTAACAAATTAATAACGCCACTCAGCGCCACAAAGTTAACATTGTCATCAGATTGCTATGTTCAACCAAACAAATGGCTGAAGTGCAACAGTCTACAGATGAATGACGCCGACTCGTAATGTGATCTACACGAAAACAAATGGGATTCCCAGTGTAAAAGTCGGATATTTATATAACTGTAACAGTAAGGATTGTACTAGTCCAGCATTTGAACCCAGACCGTTTCTTATGCTTCTATCATGTTGTATGCTTTCAAATGCATAGCTGAATATTAGTCAAGAGCACGAATATTTTACTCTGAGCAAGCTTCATTCTTTCGATCAGAGGAAAATCTTTTGAGGATCCGCCGAACTTTCCCAATCTCGATTCTACTACATAACCTGTATTTGTTAGTATGTTCTGTACGATTACGGTCACTATCTTACGGTCGCCATATTTCAACGTTTTTTAATGTTGTCTACATGCCTTTGCAATTGTCATAATGAAGGATAGGACGTTCTAAGTGTATAAAACGTGTGCCCAGTCGCATCGCTTTGTGGTAATAAAATATATTTAAATCAAATAGAATTCTAGCTTCGCTAGCCGTGAATCGGATATATGAAAAGTAGAGTTGGCCCTAGCCTAATTACAGTCCATATTTTCTCAACGCTGCCTTACTAATGGTTTTTTATGAGATTGATCAACCCTGGAATGTCACAATTGATACATTGATCAACCCAAGTAATTACAGCAACAACTGCTCGTAAAGATTATAAGTGCTTTGATCACTAAAGGTAAAACGTTCAACCATGTACCATAAGCGCGGTCTGTTAGCTTGAAGACTCGTTAATTTTAGTTTTCACATTATGTTATTGAATGCTGGCGGATGTCTGGATGGGATATTGCAAATACCTTGGTTGATTTGGATGTTGAATTGTTACCCGTGAAATTACCAGTGGTGCTCACATCGTAATGGAATCACTACATGTCAGAGGAAGTTGTAATATTCTCATAAAATACTGCATACACAGTGGACGTCCGCGTATCCCCGAAAATTTATTAACATGACTTGATTCCCAATGCGGAAGTTAACGTCGCCGTGAGAATGTCATTTTTCAACCAAATACGAGACGTTTGTGATATGTAACATGATATGAACTTGTGATGATACCATACAAAATATGGTCTAGAAAAGAACAAGAGCGTAAATAATACTATGGATTACGCCGTTAAAACGAAAACTTACGTTTAACGTGTTAGTGTGAGTCACTGTTAATCAGCGACATGACCACAGACCTCACTCTTTGTATCAAATCCATCGCTTCCCACTAATGTATAAACTTACAAAAATGCCAGCGGTTCCGATAATGTATGCCCAGTGGCCTTGACCTTTGGACCTAAACAGGTTTCTCGTTTGCCACCAGCGTGAGGTATTTCTCAAGTTCAATCCCAGTGTACATCCTTGGACCAGAGTAATAGTCCAATATTTTTCATTATCCCCTGTTCAAGTGGTGCCACCGTGGCATTGACCATTGATAATTTCAGTGCCGGGCAAAAATGAATTTCGATGATTTCCTGCTTTTCAGATAACAAGGACATTGGACATTCATCTGCTGGCACCAATTTTGATATACGACATTTGCTTGACCTCATAGTTAGCCCGGTCAAAATCCGCTCAGGTCTGGACAGGTCCCAAATCGTCCAAGCCAGATAGGGTTAAGAAAAATGAATGAAAAAGACGAATGAGAAAAAAAGACGAATGATGTTCGATCTTTTTGATGGTATTTTTGGTTCGCGATTCACGATAGGGAACTCCCTTCAGTTGGGGAAAAACGAAAGTAGCAGTAGTCCCCTTGTTATTCTTGCCCACCTCGTTGATATCCAGGGGATGTAATACAGACAGGAAAGACAGATTAACCGAGTAAATGTATAATAATCTCTGAATCACGCGGCGATTATGTGTTCATCCGGCCCGTGCATATCGCCTGCTCCTCGCCTTTGTTCTTTACACGGGCCCATGAATAACATGACCAGGTGTTGTTAGGCTCCGTGAAAGAGTTAACCTATTTAACCATCACACAACGATCGTTTTCAGTGAGCGATGAAAAGATGAAACTTAAGGAACACGAAAGTTGTAGCATCGTTTCTTCTTTTTGTTTCGATATTTGGATACGTTCCCTTAACTGTTACGTTGTCCCCTTGTTTACCTAACGTAGTTGCAAGGTGTGTTATTTGTAGATGCTGCCGTTTTTGCATTTTTAAAGCATGCATCGAATGTGTACATGTAATCGAAGCAGGATTCTTTCTCTTCAAACTTCCAACAGAATGTTATGTTTTGAAGTTCAGGTCATGCAAGGATATGTGTGGATAACTGTCGGTGTGGTGTCCCTTGACTGAAAAACATATTAATTTAAATCAACTGTTAGTTTGGCATCTGTTGCCATTTTTACTTCGCTGTCAATCACCGCACATCGTATTTTGTTTCTGCCGTACGTTCGTACATGCTCGTCACGTCTACCGTATGCGCACATTGTTTTGTATGCAGTTCACACGCAGACAATTCCCCCATCCGCACTCCCGACTTCACATGGCCTTCTCCCTCGGTACGGAACTGGTTAGTATTCACCTTCGTCTTTGTAGATTTTATGATATTCATATTTATTTTGTCCGGATCTCTCCGAAAACGTGCAAATTTTGCTCATCGTATTACAGACACATGTTAATATGTGTGGCGGTAAGCAGCACCTGATGTACATGTACTGCAATAATTCTAAGATTTCTACGTGTGACCACCGTGGGTGTCTCACGTGTCCACTCTTTAATACTTCAGCTTCATTTAGGTACACGTTAACTGGTAATTCATAAAGGTGTGACCTCGTATGTTGATCTTAGTGGTTCCAAATTTACTACAAACTGTATTTGTTTACTGTCTTGTTAGAATTGTGGTCAACAGACCACCCAAAGATTGCGCCTAAGAAAGAATGAACACAGAAAATCCACTAGGAAAAAGCACTTGGTTACAGGTAAGCATCTTTCTGGCTTCGAAACTCACCAGGCCAACTTTACTATTCAGAACATAGACATCGTCTAATCATCTAACAAGGATGTGAGAGAAACTAAGCGAGAACTATTCTGCATGCTAGAGCTCGGGTCAATGTTTTCGTATGGTTTGAATGATAATGTCAAAGGGTTTGGCAATTAAACAACCCGCCATTGAAATATATCCAATATTACTCAGCTATTTAAACCTCACCAACAGAGACATCGCAGTCGTGGTTGGAGACAGTTTCATAGTGCATTTATCATATCATATTTAAATTACTTGCGTACAGTCCTGTATGCATTATCTCTGAGAGGTTTACAGCTAATAGCCAGAGATATACAACGATCAGGATATAACGCATTTTTGATTGTATCGTCCAATGAACATAGTCGAAACATCCTAAGACCGGCTTTCCTGGAAACTCGACTACTTTGATATAAGAATGTACATAATTAATGTACTAGGAATCCTGAATGATCCTGAGGTACGCAACGCTGTGCCAAACATTATTTTAACTTCACAGAACCTCTTGCATTTAATACAAAATATTTAATTACTGTAATGCTGCCAAGGACTTCAACTGGAAGCTGTACACGTCTGGAGGGTATTGTTCTAATTGTGAATTGTCTAACTTTTTCTATACACAATGCAAGCATATTGGGACTCGTATCCTTGATATAGTGAGTGATGAAGACTTAAAATACTCTTGATGAAGGCACCTAATTATAGAGAGCCGAGAAGAATAAACCTGAAGGTCGACCGGAAGATATTCGTGACTGCACCGGATCAGTACGTTATTGAGTCGTCAAAGCGATAAAATGTTGAACTACTGTACTCGTTGGTTGCATGGCTAAACCTCACCAAGAGCAAGGTCGTTGAAACAATCCGCCAGAATTACTCTTTCCCAAGCAGAACGAGTACTGAGAAACCTCAATTCGAAGTTCAAGAAAATCTCCAGAGAAAATTCGCCATTCTCAGCAGACAAATTTCCAAATAATAAAATATTCATCTACAAAGATTACTGTTAGTAGGTAACGATCAAGGAATTGAGTATCATCACATCATCGAATACACACTCCCAAACTGAATTTGCTCCGGAAGATTTATTTAACAACCACAAAACGTTTCTCAAGGAAAGAGGTATTGTCTTCCAGCCACTCATAATATAACGATATACCAAAAGTTTACTGGACTACCAAAATTAAACACCATACAATGCTAGATTCATTGCTGGCTCTGAAGGTTCACCACCGAGCCTCTTTCAACCCTGTTGACGACGGTTGAAACTCAGAATTTCTCACGGAAGTACTTGATGCGAAGACACATATCATACAAACATGTAGGCTCATGGGATTTCTCGACTCCCTGCTACAATCCCTTCTAAGGGCTTTTATATACCGCCTTAGTTCAATATTAGTATCGGTGTTCAAGAAAACTGGTCGCCTTTAAGTTAATTCTTTGTTGATAGAGTTGATTGAATTTCTCATTAATAACATCAATGTGATATCTGGGAACAGGGAGAGAGAGAGTTAAATTTAACGTTGCGTTCAGCAATATTTCAGCTATATATGGCGACGATCAAGCAGCAATAAATTAAGTTAACAATCTAACAACTCTCATTTCGGGAATGGAACAGGCTCCCCTCAAGTCATTAAAAACATAACATCCTCCTCATTGTTTAAATCAAATCTCAAAGCTTTTTTACTTGAAAATTAATCTATTTTCACCACTTTGCCTTTTTATACGCCCGCCAAAAGGCGGACGTATTATGTGATGGCGGTTTCCGTCCGTCTGTCCGTCCGTCCGGTTCTCGTGTCCGGTCTATATCTGGGACAGTTTCCTATCTACAGTTCCAATTTTTGGTGAGTGGATACCCTACGGGGAGACGATGTGTCGCGTACCAAAATGAAGGTCGAGGTCAGAGGTCAAAGGTCACTGGCCTAAAAAACAGGAAATCACTGAAGTGTTCGTGTCCGGTCTATATCTGTGAACGTTTTCTATCCACAGTTGCAATTTTTGTGAGTGAATACGCTAGGTGGAGACGATGTGCCCCGTACCAAAATTGAGGTCGAGGTCAGAGGTCAAAGGTCACTGTTGCTTAAAATCAGGAAATCATTGATCGTTGACAGTTTTCTATCTATAGTTCTAATATTTGGTGAGTGGACGCCCTAGGGGGGAACGATGTGTTGCATACTAAATGTAGGTCAAGGTCAGAGGTCAAAGGTCAGTGTGACTGAAAAATCAGGAAATCATCAAAATTTCTGATTTTTGTGAGTGGATTCAAATAGGGGGAAATGAAGTGTCGCATACCAAAATGTAGGTCAAGGTCAAAGGTCACTGTGACCCCAAAATCAGGAAATTATTAAAAATAACATTTCTTTGTGTCAGTAGATATATTAGGGGGACAAGATGTGTCACATATCAAAATGTAGGTCAAGGTCAAAGGTCAAGGTCACTGTGACCCTAAAGTCGTGAAATTGTAAAAAATCATGATTTTTTTAGTCCTTTGAGAAATTATGGGGAGACCGTTTGTCATGTACCAAAATTTAGGTCAAGGTCAATAGTCAAGGTCACTGTGACTCCAGAATCAAGAAATCTTTGAAAATTACTTTTTTTTGTCAGTAGATACATTAGGGGGACATGATGTTTCACATACCAAAATGTAGGTCAAGGCCGATTGTCAAGGTCACTGTGACCCCCAAAATCATGAAATTCATAAAAATCATGTTTTTTTTCTGTCCATTGATACATTGAGGGAAGACGATGTGTCGTGTACCAAAATTTAGGTCAAGTTCAAAGGTCAAGGTCACTGTGACCCCAAAATCAGGAAATCATTAAAAGTCACATTTTCATATGCCTGTCGAAGACGAGGTCATGTAATGCGATGTTGGGTTCTGTCCATTCGTCCGTTAAAGAAGAAGAAAACATTTGACTAATGTATACATTGACTGAAAGATCTATCTCCCCCGTATCCAAAAATGTAAGCAACTATTTTTTGCGATTTTTTCTACTCGATTAAATCGTCGATCAAACTGCGCATCGTTGTCTCCCAAGCGTGCTGCCATTTTGGCTTGGGTCGTCTAAGTGTGTGACGTCACCCGGGCCTCGCCGCTCTCCAGCGGGGAAGGCGAAAATATAATGACATAGCATGGAGATATATTACAAACCAAGCCTTTCTTACATTGGAATGATTACAATTTGACAGGAATAGGAACTTAACGTCGTGATATGACTGAAATAGTGTAGAAAGACTAATAAACTCACTCCAATAATTTATTGCATTAGCCTCACTGTGCAAAAGTTCTTCTCTGGTGCGTTTGAAGTAAAATCCTGCCGACCGACGTTATACACCCACTGTTTCAGTACATCGGTTGAAATGCCTCGGTCTTTGGAAGGTTTGCATTCCCAGTTCTGTTGGAACAGACAAACGCCACACACTGCGGCATGATGCCCGTGTATTTGCGGAATATTGGCACACTACCACTATGAAATTATAACAGTATACAATATATAAACCTGCAGTCCCGATAGCTTCTCATACTTTAACGTACAGGGCAGAAGTTTAGAATGAGCCCGACTGACGTCACGCAGCGATGCACACAATATGTTTTCGGCATTTCTGATTGGTTAAAATAGCCACAAGCCCTTGTAATGGCGGCACTTATGAATCTGTCCACAGGCTCCAGTTTTTGATGTTTCAAAGTGACGAGATCGGCGGTATAAAATCGTAAAAAATGTTTGCTTACATTTTTGGATACGGGGGAGATGGATCTTTCTTTCAGTGTATATACTAGTCAAATGTTTTCTTCTCCTTTAACATTTGTTGTCCATGCGATATCTCTAATTTCAAGGTATGGATTGGTACCAAACTTTGAGTACCATATACCTTACTCGCATGGCAAGAGGAGCCATACATCAATTTGTCAAAGATCAAGGTCACAGTCCCCCCCAAAACTGAATCAAGTTTAGCTAACTATATGTCTTAGGTTCAGAATTCTCTCCCCTACATGTATATGGCATTTGTCCTGTGGAGTTGCCTGCTGTGTTTGAAACAGCTACATTTAGTTAAACTGTTGTGAAATAAAAACCATACATTTACTAATTTATCGGGAGGAGGGGTCCTTTATGACCTTCATATCCGTTTTAATATTAACTCAAAAACAAGGTTTACTTCATCACTTTCTTCTTCCTTCGTGAAAAATTTTCTCGTCTGAAAGAAATTCGTTTGAAGGAAAACTATTTTCTTGTGTTTGACTATTGTCGATTTCAGTGTGGGATATGTGAGCTCTCGGTTCTTGCTCCAAGGTCAACTAGTTACCAAGAGTTAAGCTCATTTAAGTTTATCATTCAATTTAAGATGTGATATATGTTACATTCTCAGAAGCACAAAATTGAAGACCTTTCTCTGGATTGCTAGCTACCAATTGGAATCAAGGCTATTAAACAACCTTGAAATTTGGACCAATGTAATTCCAGATATACGGGCGTATATTGAAGCCCCTTGGGCTCTTGTTTATTTATTCCATTGCCTATTGAATATTCCGCTGTTACCAGTTGTCGTTTAGCACTGTGACCAGAGCTGTTTCTTATGGGCTTGGGCTTTATTCCCGCCATAATAAAACCTTAAATTAAGATATGTACTTATTTTTTTTTTCTTTAATTGGTGAATAAAATTTCATTCATTCATTATCAAAGTGATAGACAACACACCCATTGGGCTTTATTCCCGCCATAATAAAACCTTAAATTGAGATATGTACTTATTATTTTTTCTTTAATTGGTGAATAAAATTTCATTCATTCATTCTCAAAGTGATAGACAACATATCAAAGACCGCGTACATTCAATAAAATCTATTTAAAATAAAAACGATAGCTCCCAAATACTATAAAATAAAATCTTCCTTGACCAGCTCATTCTCATTCAAGGGCAGTCTTTGCCTTGTATCAGCCCCAATTACCTGAGATGTCAACATGATTAGGTAGCCAACAAAACACAATATTAAACTCTTGCTCAACTCTACGGTCATATAACTTTAGAATATTCAGGATGGAGGGACGAGTTGTGGATCTATTCTTGATCACCATAAGGCATGACAGTGAGTCTGAGAATATGACACACTTTTCAAATTTGCTGGAACCAGCATCTTCCAAGGCCGTTAAAATAGCTTTGGCTTCAGCAGTAAAGCAGAACATTTGTCTGGCAATTGATGGGATTTGGTTTTGGAACCAACAACAGTAGCGCACGCTACTTTGCCAACATCTTTGGAACCATCAGTATATAATATAGGCTGATGCGACTCATACTTTTCTTTCAGTAGAGCAAATTTTTGTTGATCCACAAGTCGGTTTTTCTTAGCTTTTTAAATTTTGTCAGTGTAATATCTACTTTTGGTTTGACTAATATATAACTGCCAAGGTGGAAAAATGGCAAAAGTGTGTTAGGTAATATCTGATCAAAACTAATACCAGCTGCAATATCAATCTACATGCTGAGGCCACAGTTATATGTGGGATTTCAACAATTCGTCCACAATTTTGTGACATTGCAGTGACAGCTTGACTCTTTGGAGTTTGAGAGGAAATTCCTCTGCTCCAGCATATTAACATCCCGTGTGTGCATGATGTTCTAAACGTACGGAGACAAAGTCTTATGTTAACTGGCCTATGTCTATGTATACTATGATTGTCTTTTTGAATTTTGTGCTAATACTGTTATATGGAATATGGAATAGGTCTTGGGATTATGGACGCGGATATTTTTTAATGGACGACGACTGAATTATGAATAACCGACTAGACGCTTGTAATTAGTCCCTGCTGCAGAATTGGATCTCACAGAGACAAGTTGGACTTGCAGGCATCGTTGAAAAGCAATCGATAGATATGAAGAAGTGTTGTCTCATCTCCTTCCCACTTAGAGTTGGTAACCACCTTCAACAAAAGAGCTTTATTTATTATGGATTTATATGGAGTAAAAACGGTAATCAGTTATCAAACCAAATGTCTAGTAATGTCAATTCTTTTACTATTTTTATCTCAGTTCCAAAAGTTCTGGATCTTTGTGAGCTTACAAAGTCTGTCTTGGACTTAGTGTTTAGAAGATGGCTTTAACTTCTAGGTCTATAGACGGTCTCTTAATGTTAAGTATACCTTTTCCACTACACGATATGCTGAAATCATCTACAAAAAGTGAACATTCGATGGATTCATTCAAAAAGTCGGCTAAGCTGTTGAACTTGGTACTATCTACTAGTAGTAGACAAAATGCTACGCTGTGGAACACCCTGTTCTTTATTTAAATGACCGGACATGGTTGTAACCACACGAACCTGGAATTGCTTATTGTTCAAAAACTTGAAAATGAAAACGAGTAAATGTAAACTTATTTTAATTTGGTGCTGATGCTATTATATGAATTAGGTTTTTGGATTTTGGGTGCGGAAATTCTTAAATGGACGACGGCTGATTAATGAATGAAAAACGAGACGCTTGTATTCATATTAACTTCGTATTCAGTCATTTTGACTTGTAACGTCTTTCCATATTTCAGTTTCAGTTTCAGTTTTATTAGGTATCCATGTCAGTTATACCAACTGTTTTACAATGGAGCCAATAACATTAAAAATATAGCAAACAAAAAATATATACATGAAAAAAAAACAATCGCACAATATAAATGTACATATCACAGTTATATCACTTACACTACAGTGGTTTTATCACAGACAATCATAAGTTTAAACAAACTTTGGTACGTGAGCCATTACAAATTTAAAACTAGAATATGTTTTTGAGAACTGGATATCACCAGGCAGCTCATTCCATGCTCTGGTTGCATGAAATTTGAAAGAATTCTTGTGACATTTGTCGACATATATATTTAGTTTGGCAGTGGCTCTTCTAAAATGCCGGGTCATATTTGTTAACATTGGAAAATGTTCCGTTAAATGTGGAGGCGCCAGATTGTTCACAACTTTCCACATAAGTGTACATCTATTGAATATTATACGTTGATGTACACTTGGAAATTTAAGCTCAGAAAGCAGGTCATGAGCACGACTCCGTGGGTGACTGTCGAGAATAACACGCATTATCCTATTCTGGATTCGTTGTAGTCTGCGAATATGAGTGACGGGTATATGCCCCCATACATTAGAACAATAGTCGAGATGGGGCAATACGAGCGTGTGGTATAGGGTTTGACGCGTTTTGATAGGAATAAATGGCGAGACTTTCTTGAGGATGCCAGCAGCTCTATTTAGTTTTGATACAGACGAATTGAGATGATCTCTGAATTGCATGTTTTGGTCGACAGTAACCCCGAGATAGTTTATATTCGTGGTTTGGGAAATGTTAGTTTCATCAACATCCAAGGACAGCGTACAATCTGTGACCCTACTACGTTTTGCACTACTGCATATAATCATACATTTGGTTTTTTCCGCATGAAGACTTAACTTGTTAGCTCTAAGCCAATCATAGACAGAGGTCAATTCAGTTTGCAGAACTGAGCGGATTTCATTTAAGTCTTTGTTACCATAGTAAAAAGCTGTATCATCAGCATACATATTGACGCTGGAACAAGATACAGACGTAGACAGATCATTTACATATAATACAAAAAATAAGGGTCCTAATATCGAGCCTTGGGGTACGCCAGTCTTTACTAACATTGGTTCAGAATATGCACCATTAATTACAGACACCTATGTGCGATCAGACAGGTAGTTACTGAACCATTCTAGACAGTTTGCACCAAGGCCATAATGTGATAGTTTCTTAACTAAGATGGAATGGTCCACTGTATCTAAGGCTTTCCTTAGATCCAGTGACACAAGACCAATGAATTCGCCCTTGTCTAGAGCATCATGCAAGTGTTCTGTAACTCTCAACAGACTTGTTTGGGCGGAGTGCCCTTTGCGAAACCCTGATTGGGCAGAATTTAACAAGCCTTGTTCAGTTAAAAAGTCATATATTTGATTATGAACAAGACGTTCTAGGACTTTAGACATTATCGGGAGAACCGAAATGGGGCGATAATTGCCAGGGTCTTGCTTACTTCCCTTTTTGAAAATAGCCGAAACTTTGGCACCTTTCCAAATTTGGGGAATTTTTCCAGTCGAAAGGGACAAGTTGAACAGAAAAGTGAGACTTTGGGAGATGACTGGGGCACATATTTTCGTACGTCACATGCACAGAACAAGTGACTGGACATTACGTGTTGAAAGGAGACTGGTGCGCTTAACAGAGTCATGTCAACTCAACGGAACAAAAAAATGGGAGTGATAGCCGCGAAAAGTCTAGAAGCATCATATTTTGAGGCTTCACAAATTTCTAATTATGGCCTCATGGCCCCAGAGACGTCTGCGTTTCAAGATTGACCAACCGATGTAAAAAAAGTGGGATTAAATTGATCCCCTGGCTGAAAAGTATATGCGATATTTTCGCTTATTGAGACGAGTGGGAGTGCCCTATGTTTTAAATGTAAGTACACTGGCGTAGAAGAATACAAAACCTATATCACGTTACCTCTCACTGTGCCTGAAGTAAATTGTGACCACAGTTGTCAGAGGAATGAATATTTTCAAAACTAATATTCGACACTAATCACTCATTCGTGTCACGTGTGTACTCTCAAAACTGGATACCCACTCATGTAGCCAACACTACGTTGTCATATTGATAACTTATATAAAATAGTTTAGGTCAGGCATTTTCAGACAGGTCAGTCGAGAAATTGGACCGAAATCTGAGGAAAGCAAATTTTTCAAGAATCCCAAGGTCACCCGGCGTTTTGAAACTACAAAAAAGGGTTCGGTTTGAAAACTTAGTTCCAATTTTCGCTACATCCTACATCCGCTGTAATGGTAAACGATGTGCACAATATCCATAATAATTTAAGGTGTCTGTGCTTGGTAAGTCTTGTGTCATAACCTAGACCTCGTTTAAATGCCAGCTAATCGTTTGCTCGCTGGAATTGATCAGGAAGTGAAGTACGTGTGTGTTGATGTGCTACCAGATCGATAATACATGAACATGAATACATTAGTTTGGTAAGTTTAGGACGAAAACCACCAGAATCCTTACAGGCTGGACAAAAGCACCAAACACGCCATGGATGGTATTTATGGTATAATGATTCGGAGAATCCTAAGCTACACAAATCTGATAATATGGAGGCCAGTAAGACTTCCTATCATATATTTCTGGGATTAATGCTAAAGCAACAGGTCTTCTAAGAGGTGACGAAAACATTGTACTGAAAATGTAAACCTTCGTTAATATTTCTCGAGGGAATAGATGTATGCTGTAAATAATAGAAGTACATGTACACGTTTGACATAATGAACATCTTGATATTTGATTGCGATAACCAAATGCAGAGACTTAATAATTTCTAGTTTGAAAATTTGAACCACCAAAATTGCTTCGACCTTGAACTTACTTGCCAGGGACAATAGCGGATTCACCCCTCCGTGACGAACTTTTCGCTGTATTTCTAAACCGAAGAGAAGACGGGATTGTAACAGTATTCTAACAAAAAAGTCAGCAATCCAACAATCCAGAGGTAATCAACACAACACACAGAAAGACATGCACATACATTAAAACTTATGCAACAAACGGATTTCTTTCAAATAACCTAATATACAGTCTTCTTTTACCCGACTAATTAAAAAGATCATCTAAAGTAGCTGCTCGATTAGAAGAATCTCTTACAATCTTAAAATGTAAACAGTCAATCAGAATATGTTTCACTGTGAGATCTTCGTGGCATGGATTACACCTTTGGGGCTGGCTCTTTTTTAGTAAATGTTCATGTATGGCCGATTCTACATCGCCTGATCATGGCTTGATCGAAGCGTTTCTGGCTGTTCAGATGAGTATAGCCTACATTTTTTTTTAACTGATGGAGATTGTTATTATTCACAGCATCCCATGAAGATTGAAACAGCTTTCTCACATAAGTACAGAGTTTAGATTCAATGTACTAGTGAAAATGTTCGGGTTTGTGTATACTAAACCCTATCTGGCCTGGGCGATTTGGGGTGTACCGCAGCCTGGGGGGGAGAAGTGGCCCCCCGAAAATATTTTCGCTATCGCTAAGTCTAGGGGGCTGAAACTTACCACACTATATCATTGGGTCAAGCTCTATAAGAAAATGTAAAATATCCAAGATGGCCGCCATGATGACGTCACTGTGACGGCATTTTCAAAAAGAGCATTTTTGAACGATTTTTTTGTCAACATTTTCGAGTTTTTAACTTTAGTTTTTGCATGATAAATTAATAAATAATAATCTGATATGAAATAAAATAGATTTCACCACTTTTTCATACAGGAAAGCAAAAATTTTGAAAAAATATGACGAAACCCCCACATGGCCACATCAAAATGACCCCAATATGATAATCTAAAAAGTCAAGAAGTTTCAGCTCTAAATTTTTTGTCGTTCCGGAGATAGGAGCAAAAAACCAACAGGGGGGGGGGGGGCGGAAAGTGCTCCCCCAGGCTAGGTAGGGTTAAAATAGTTCAATACAGCCTCGCAATCTTGTTGATCATTCAGAATCAATGAGATTTGCAGACCTATTTCAACTATCTAAGAATAGACTGTCCGCCGACGATTCGATTATTACTATATATAATACCAACAAAAAAAAATTCTACTGCGTTTGCACGTGATTTTCAAAAAACGTGAGGACAACATGATACATATATTCAAGTCATGCCATTTTTAATGGGTGGAAAATAAACTCGAAACATAGGTACTCCTTAACTGTTAATGGTGTTTTTGATATAGAGCTGTACTTAATTCCAGAATTATTTATACCACGCGTTTTCATGCTTGGAAGTTATTTGAATAAATAGTTATTTGATTTTATTATTCACCCATAGATTCCTCTACAATTCCGTCTCAATTCCGATCAAATTCTTAAACTACTTCACGAAACTTTCGGAAGTCCACTCTTACCCAACACGACAAGCTAGTCTTAATCCATATCGACCGAGAGTGCAATCAAATCTATCATTTTACTCTACCAAGACGAAGGCTTCGCGTATTTGGAACACCTTACCGTCTGACTTAAAATCATGTTTATCTCGGTCACTTTTCAAATTTCGAATGAAAATTTACTTGTTTTCTGAATAGTCTATCCATTCAAATTTCGAAGGCGTATTCATATTATATTTTCACATTTTGCCACATTTGCACACACCAACATCATTTTCTTGGCCATCAATCGCTCCAATACTGACCTTGAGACAAACTTATTTTATGTAAAACACGTGTACCATATCAATTTCACAAAGCCCTATATCTTATATATTTAGTTTAGTTCAAATGTACTTAGTTAGCATATATAGGGTTGGGTGCATCCCCACTGTTAATTCACATATTTAAAATTGAGAGTATCTTCAACTCCTATTGTCTTATATTCGAGCTGGTATTATCACTAACAATTATTATTTTATGGGATATAACAAGCCCTATGGGGTTTTATACCCGCCATATTTTTACTTATTCACATACCATATCTCTGTCTTTATTAAAATATGGTGAATAATCAATCAATCAAGTTCTCAGGCGGTTTCCACGACTACAGCAAGACAATAATATGTTTATCTTGTCAAAGCCATCTCACGGATATGCTTGTCCTTTTCCAAGTATATGGTTGTGTCTCGGGTATTCTTCGATTCTGAAAAGAATAAGGACCATGTATATGTAGCGGTTATTTATTCGAGAACAGATTTATCCAACATCCTATTCGTGACTTCCGCAATAATCATAATTGAAACGACAACTGGGAGTATTTACCTTTCGTATTAGTTACCTCCATGGAAAATGCCTTCAATGTTGCTAAAACTGCTTCAAGAGCCATTCATACATAACAATCAATATTTCCCACACTGTTTATAGCAAAAAGCAATCACCATCTGTCAGCCTGTGGAGGCGGTGCGCTTGCTTTGACAAGAATTATATCGACAAATATAAGAGAAGAGCGATTGGGCCTCCAAACACTTCAACGGCTGTTGTTATATTTACTTTACCATGAGCACGTCTCCGTACTATGAGCCGTACGGGTGTGGTGATTGTCACCGAGTGCATATTTATGGCACTAGTACTTATTTCGATAGATCGGAAATGGTTGTGTAAGATAATTTATTCCTTTACTCCACGATTCTTCTCTAACTTAATTCATTTCAAATGATGTTTGATTGCACTTATAAACAAGAGCCGGTATCAACACCCGCCAAAACAAAT
The DNA here is from genome assembly GCA_036873755.1 of Hanleya hanleyi. NCBI lineage: Eukaryota > Metazoa > Mollusca > Polyplacophora > Lepidopleurida > Hanleyidae > Hanleya > Hanleya hanleyi. Next base: position 105,109 of record JAVTVY010025879.1, read on the forward strand.
TCCCAGTAAAACGTTTCAAGAAAATCTAAGAGTACTGAAAAGAAATGAAAAATACTTTAATACAAAATGGAGAACAGCGTGTCGTAAAAAGTAAATAGCTTTAGTTAATCCTGAGTCATTCAAACGTAGTCACCAACACATTTTTTCATTGATTCCTAAACAATTCTGATATACGTTGGCTAATTTGTTGATCCCTTGTTGCGTTATTTCGCTTACGGGACCATTTCTTTTATTATAAATACATGCATCGAACCTGTATGAGAGAGACAGAGACAGAATTAAGGTTTAATGTCGCGTTCAGCAATATTTCAGCTATATAGCTACGATCAAACAAAATTCTAAGTACTCAAACCAATAACTTAGTAATCCAACACATTAAGGATATAGCTATCCCCTTAGAGGCAGTTTTTGCACCCCCATGACAATTTGTCGTCTGTATCAGTAAATATACAAGATAACCATAATAAACTATATATTTTATGAAAGCTTACATATGATTTGTATAACCCACGCTGCTACTGTGTAGAAAATATTTCAATTTAAAAAAATTAAAATGAAAACAATAGCGTCCATTTTTCAATTGAAATTTCATGAAAACTGGTCTTGTTTCAACTTTGATGGTATATCTTGATAGGAGACAATTAGAACTAGTAAACTCTATCTCATTTTTTTAAATTTTTGCCTGGTTTTGTTTTTACAACTATTTTACTAAAATAAATTGAAAAAAAACGTACTTTTTTACGGTTGTTTGTCTTAAAAGTTGAATAATTAAAAAATTAATCCGAACTTACAAAAAATGAGATAACGTTTACTAGATCACCTTATAAGTAACAAGCATACCAAATTTCAAAAGGGTAGCATGGATACTTTTCGAGAAATAAACGTTTAAATCTCGGATTTCGTACAAAAATGAAAGGCTAGAAATCAAGCAAAATGTGTCCAGCTATACATCTGGTGAATTAATCCTAATTTTTTGCTTGAATTCTATTGTCAAATACATTTTTAATCTGTCTAATGGGACCTACTCGAATTCCTGTTTATTCTGGATAACTATTACACTAAGTTTTTTTCATCCAGGCGGTTTAAAGTCCAATTTAAACTTTAAAAAACTAGCTAAAACTTGTTGAGCTGATATTTCACGGCGGGTGTCTGAGTGAAGTGTCACTGTTATAATTAGAAACAAAAATACGGATGTTTGCATGGTTTTGATCAGAAGGGGATAGATTAATGTAAACAAGTAGGACTAATAGATAATTAGCTTACCATAATACTGCGGAAATGAGTTTTGGAAAGGAAATTTAACAGACAAACATAATAGTAGCCAAGCCCAAGCTAAGGCAATCTGTTTAATTGTTCCAGTTCCTCGGAAACTAAATTTTTAATCCTAATATCGAAGCACTTCTATTTATAATTTAGATTTCATTTTTTCACCAAATGTTAAAGGAAATAGTGAATATTTGAATGAAGAAATAAAAATTTTTTTGACCCTCTAAGGGGATAGCTATCCTTAAAACAGACACATATTAAACTTATGCAGCAAACCGATTTCTCTCAAATAACCCAAGATGCCTAAAAAGATCTTCCAAAGTAGTCGCTCGATAAAAAGCATCTCTTACAATCTTAAAATCTATGCAGTCGATAAGGATATGTTTCACCGTGAGATCTTCGTGGCATGGAATACACCTTGGGACTGGCTCGTCTTTTAGTAAATGTTCATGAGTTAATCATGTATGGCCGATTCTACATCGCCTGATCATGGCTTGATCGAAACGTTTCTAGCTGGTCAGATGAGTATAGCCTACAGTTGTTTTTTTTAACTGATGCAGTTCGTGACTCCAACAGGCTCACCTTCATCATCTAAGGCTGCCTGAGCCATTTAATCAGCCTCAGTATTACGCTTTGATACCAACGAGAATAGGCAACCTATATGACCTTTGAATGGGTCGCGAAACACGTCCGATAGAACGAAGCATGCCTGTCCAAAAACATGGTCATTTCGAGTCTTTAGTTCTGCCTTCAATAATTTCGCCTCAGTATTTTTCGTAAGATTGTATTTCGGTTAGATCAATTTTTATTGGTTCTGTAACTATACATGTACATGTTGCAAAAAGATAACCATTACTGCGTTTGGCGGAAACCTCACCATAATCATATTCGTGTCATACTAACTTGTAATAGCAGCGCGTCTGTACTTTTATTTCATTCTCTCTTCGATTATCGTGGTAATAGTGCGATTAAGCCATTTAGATTATGGATGAGGAATTTATTATTATACGACGGTATTCTACTGAAAGTTTGGTCAATTAATCTGAGATAAATAGACGTTAATCCCAACAGATATATATATGTACCTATAACGATATACGATTATTAGTTTAATGATTACTGTAACTATACAAATGGAAAGTAACACGATAATTCTCTATATTCAAAGCGCGTAGGGCAAATACCTGGAACGGTATAACCCACATCGGCGCATTGCTGGTGTCATTCCTTGATTTATAGCAGAATCTCCATCTCCATCCAGAATCCGCACAGTCGGCCAGTAATTATTTGTCCCTAGATACTGCCTACAACAGCTGACTCGCATATATTTAGGTTTCCACGACTCCAGCGTTACAATCTAGGTGAAGGTATCGGCTGATTTTAGACTGGCGGGCGCATGACAAAAAGTAGGCGTTGGTTTTGGCTAATGTCTGGGAGTGTTTCGCCCTTCTAACGGGTATAAAGCGGATCACTTCCAATGCCAGGCTCATCTTCGATCAGTATTGATGAATAGATACAATGGTGTGGATATGATGGAGATTAGGATATGATGAGAAGAAAAACTGAAAACACAGTGTTCCGGAATAATAATTGACGACTCACAAAATACACCGTACTTCTCAGCATTAGGACGGGATTGAACTCAGAGGTAAGCACTATCATCCAACTACTTTTTTCGAAGAGACAATACCACACAGAGCTATGGCTTTGCGTTTATCGGCATGCATCCTGCTATTTTACTCGAAATGCGGTCTACTCATATTTTGAGCATTATTTCGTTTCCAGTAAGCTTGCATGCCATGGCGAATATTAACGTAA
>JAVTVY010025880.1:0-10343 GCA_036873755.1 Hanleya hanleyi
AGGAAAACAATTTTATAATCCTCATGAGATGAAGAGGCTGACATAATTATAGCCACAGGCATTTCTGTTATCCTGGAGTTCCAAGACGTTGTGAAAATTGCTTCCCTTGGGTCTTTGACTGTGTCATACACAGTTGGAAGCTGTTATCGTGATCAGGTACAGCGGAGCTAGTGTTAGTCGAGCTGGATGTTTCGTCTTCATCGTCAGACCGGGATAATTAACTAACGAACCACGAAGGTGACAATTTTCGGGTTGGCATGCAGTCTTCGGCAAGACTGGCGATTTCTTTGACAAGAAGCAGCGTAGAGGCCTTGACATTGAGATATGTCAGAATATTACTCTGTGATACATGTACGTGCGTCACATGCGTTGAATCGGAACTATGGTTCATTTAATCTTTCGCTTTGCAACTTTTATTTCGATGTCCTGGTTTTCTCACTGTATTTAATGCAGTGTATTGGCGCTTTGGCAATTGGCCACTCTGTTTTGGAGAGATCGAGTAACAGCTGTCACTGATCACCTCCATTCTATTGTTTGGGCCTATATTATATTCTGTGTCCACCCTTCTTTCTATTAGCAATTTTATTACGGAGAATAACAAACAGTCATGTGATGATATATGCTGCGAAAATGTAGCCTTCGAGAAGTGAATTGACCGCGATTAGAAAAAAAATGATAACGAGTAGATGTATATAAATTCCAGGTCACTCAACTCCATCCGATATGGAATGTCAAACACCTGGTCATGATTTGGATTATGGACGCGGATATTCTCTAATGGACGACGGCTGGATTATGAATGACGGACTAGACGCTTGTAATGAGTGCGAACAGATGCAGAGCTGTTCAGCAATGCATCGGTTCCCACCTTTCTTTCTCGTAGAAATAATTGCTCGTGCTAATGATAATAATGCCCGTGCTATTACTGGAATGATTCATAAAATTGGCCTTTAGATATTTTCTAGCGTTTTTATCTGAAACAGTTGCACGTTACTCGTGTTCCTCTACAAGTTGCTACCCAGAGGAATGAGTGAAGATTTTCTTTTGGTTCCAGACGACATCTAAACCATCGGTGAGTAAGTCGAGCGCTGACTTTGTGTTAGCTGGCCGTATTGCCTGTTTTTCACTGACGAATTCGGACTGATGGCAGAGATGAATATTCATCTCTGGCCCGGATGATATACAAACCATCAAAGGAAGATCAGATGAAAACTGTGCCTTTGAGTCTCAATTTTATATCTGGATAATCTAAACTTCTGATAATGATTCAGAATGCCAGGTCAACAATTATTATTTCACCGATTGTTCTTTTTTTTTATTAATAACGCATCCTTTATCCTTGCGAATGGCATTACAACGCAGATCCATGAATATTTTTCAAGAGATTGATCTACTTACAGAAGATCATGGGCAAATTCAAGATGACGGCCACGTGAGGTACCAGAAAAGTGATGTTTTCCTCGTTTTTGTTCACAATTTCTTCTTTTTTGTGATGAAAAGTGTGCAAAATCTGCTTTATTTCACATTACATTAATATTTACTAATTTAGCATGCAGTTATTGCGGTGAAATTGCTTAAATAAATGTTTTTAGGGAATCTGTTTTTGAAAATGATGTCACTGTGACGTCATCAAAGTGGCCATTTTGAATTTTATTTATTTTGGGTTTATTTACCAGAAATAACTTTATAATTATCTAGTGCACCTCATTTGCAATCAGGTGCTGATGTTTGCAATTCACATGAATGGAAAACTGGAGATAGTGGGTTATCCCATGTAAGTTATTTGATCAATTTACCTGATATGCCACGTCATGTACATGTAGTCAGATATTCCTATATTATAGTGTAGAAAGCGTAGATATCTTTGTTTGGATACCCAAGTTGATAGAGCTAATCTACAAATTTGCATCACACGAAGTGAAGCATACACAGTCGGTAAGAAAGAATATATTAACCCTATCTGATCTGGGCGAAATGGCCCCCCTAATTATTTGTCTTACTTCTTAAGCTAGGGAGCTAAAATTTACCACACTATTTTCAAAAACGACATTTTTTGGTCGATTTCCGCGCCAGACTTTTCGAATTTTTTATTTATCCAATTTCTCCGCAAAAACTGCATCATAAATTAGCGAATATTAATGTGATGTGAAATAAAAAAAGATTTTTTCCCGCTTTTCATCGCGGAAAAGCAGAAATTTTGAAGAAAATGACGAAAACATAACTTTTCTGGTACCCCACTTGATCGCCATCTTGAATTTACCCATGATCCTCAGCTCGAGTCTTATGCAAATAGGCTCAAGAGGACCCCATTATGATACACTATAAAGTCAGGGAGTGTCGGCTCTTAATTTGTTGTCGTTCCGGAAATAGCGCAGAAAGTTTTATGGGGGAACCATTTTGGGCCCTCTGCCGGGCATGGTAGTGTTAACGAAATGTTTTTTCTCGACCAATAGATTAACGGAAAATAAAGTCCACCCTTATAATGCTACATTTGTTAGAGATGTTAAACAAATGAATATTCTAAATCAAGAATTTGAAGAGAATGAGTTTGAGTATTCCATCTGTAGCTGGAGCAACCAGAGTACATCTAGAGTGGTTTAGGCTACTACAATGTTCAAATCGATCAAGTGTTAGTTCCTTCAAAGAGCATATCACCTCAAATGGATTTCGAAGGTCAGGAGTACACGTTCAGGTTATTGTCTGTTCTACATTAGGTCGAGATTAAAGTTTGGTATACACAAATGATCAAGAAAATATGTCAATCTTCCACTTCAACCAGTTCATTCAAGGGAATGAATTATTTTACAATTCTTCCAATCATTCAATATACAGAAACGCATGACCACATATTATTATATGCTGAACGTGTTTTGCGAGATAACATATGGCTTGCCGCAGCGACGCCTACGTTTACAGCCGAGGGCAGTACAGCATTCCTTGATCTTTATCCGGAATAGCAATCAACATTATTTCTCAATCTCGTGCATTGAGTTACATCAGGAAATTGCTTTATCAACAATCGAAGAAGGTGGTCAGAGAGACTGTCGTTGTACTGATGAATACATTCAGTACATTTAGTTCCACGCACAATTTTTATTAATAATATCGCTTGTGAAACTTCGAAGGGGGCAAGATTTTTCCTATTCCCATCCCTTTTCTTACTTAATTTGCTTTTTGCTTGGGAAGAGTAAGGTACCTTTACGACTAAATTATGGTATACAGTATTCACGTGAGCTCCTGGGGGTAATAAGAGAAATGCAAACAATTTGTAATCTTCATGTGGAGAAGATTCTGACATAATTATAACCACTGGCATTCGTGTTATCCGTGAATTTCAAAACGTCGTGAAAATTGCTTCCTTTTGGTCTTTGTCGTATAAAATTGCAAGGTGTTATCGTGATCACGTATAGTCCGGCTGGATGTTTGGTCGCCATCGTCAGAGTTTGGCAGTCTCGGGTAAGGCAGATCATTTTCTTTGACCCGAAGCAGCGTAGAGGCATTGACATGTGGATATATGTCAGAATATTACCGTATAATACATATACGTCCATCATTCATTGTGTATTCAATAATCTGAGCGTTGAATCAGAACTATGATTCGTTTAATCTTTCGCTTTACAACTTTTATTTTGATATCCTGGTCTTCGCACTGTATTTAAGGCAGTGTATTGGCGCTTTGGCAGTTGGCCACGCTGTTTTAAAGAGATCGACCTGTATAACGAGTAGCAGATGACTCACTGACCCCCGCCCCCCGACCTGCCTATTGTTTAGGCCTATATTATAGTTCACTCTTCCTTCTACTAGCAATTTCATTACGACGAATTACAAACAGTCCTGCGATGATATATGCTGCAAATATATAGCCAATGAGAAGTGAATTGAACGTGACTAGAAAAGGATTATGGCGCGATGATGTATATATATTCGAGATCACTCAACTCCGTCCGATATAGAATGTCAAACACCTGGCCATGAAGTCATAACCAAATTAACAGCAAAACATGCGGTACGAACGTTTTCTCGTAGATGCAGCACTTTCCTTTCTCGTGGAAAAAAGCCCGTGCTAACTACATTACTGGAGTGATTGGTAAAATTGGACTTTTGGTATGTTATATTGGTTTTATCTGAGCCAGTTTTACGTTACTTGTCTTCCTCTAGAAGTTGCTAGAACGAAGATTTTCGTTTGGTTCCGAACAATATCTAAACCATCGATGAGTGAGTATAGCCAATAGTCGACGGCTGATTTTGTGTTAGCTGGCCGTATTGCCTGGTTCCCAATGACAAATTTAGACTGATTGCAGAGATGAATATGTTATCTCTGACCCGGATGATATAATTAAACTATCAGCGGAAGATCAGATGGAAACTGTGCCTTTGAATCTCAGTTTTATATCTGGGTAATCTAAGCTTCTGATAACGATTGAGAATGTCAGGTCATCAATTATTATTTCACATATCTTTTGTATGAATAATGCCTCCTTTATCTTTGGGAATGATATTACAACGCAGGTCCTTGAATCTTTTCCAAGCCATTGATTTACATTGATCCTGGATACGTGAAAGGTTGTTATTAAGAATCGCCATGCCCTCTTCCCAGCTGCTGAAGTGAAAGGTTATAATGATCAAATCAGGCCTTATCGTGTGCCGTAACTGAAACAGGGGGTCACTTGATTTTTGCTGGACAATAACACCAGTAAGAAAGTGCATTGAGATCAGTCTGTTTAATGTTAGCCATAGGCCGTCCGACGACGGGCATAACAGGTTAGTTTCTCTTGATATTCTTGCATTTACCAGGTTATCCCATGTTGAGGTGTTTGCTTCATCAGACGCCCACGATGCTCATCCGTTAACATCAGATGAGTTGCTTGAGCTGATCTCTCATCACAGCTCCCGAGCTAGCGTATCAAATTTTTCTTAAGCCGTTGATAGGGGCCGTGTGGATACTTGAACACCACATCATGTCCCCACATGAACATCTGCAATAAAGGCGCGACTGAGATACTAAGGCTTCGTCCCGGAATCCACCGTATTCTCGGGGCTTAATGTTAGGTGCCGAAGGTTGCGTTTTAGTCCGCTGACGTCCTCACTTTTTTCCACCTCTTGCATATCGCTGCAGTAAAAACGTGCCTTTGCTATATTCAGCTTGTCATATCCAGCTGTTTGAAAATTAAAGTTGTTTAAACGGAGTAAACGGGCCTCGGAGTTCGGGATCAGCAATTAGCCGTTTCGGTACACAACGCAGCTACCAAATGGAAGAGATTTTAATCAGATTAGCATTGAATACTCATTAGCCTATCCTTCAGACCGACATTTGATCGCTACAATTTAACATAAGCAATCCTTTTTTCGCCAAAATAACATCAGGATATGTGTGATACTGTATTGTGGAATCATGTGACTTGAGCCCTTAGCACATTTAGATTGGCATTTAAATTGTAAACGTCTTTAGAATATAAACATAATTCAGCATCATCTTTTCTATCTGGAGTTCATGTCCCAAACATTCAGAATTTTTAGAGGCATCCAGAACGTATTCAACCAAGTTCATGTCTAATCTCTAAGCGCCTGGTTCAGAGTAGGAATACATGTTGCATGTCAGTCCAGCGTTGACTCGTTTTGAAAGGAATAATGTTGCACTTAATTGGTTAGCTATATATCAATATGGAAATATATTTATAATACCCGAGTGTCTGACTAAAATAGAGCTGACTGTTTATCACTATACGAATTCGTTTGAGATTTCGCTTCAAGTACATCCGCCTTTGACGATTGAACATTCTTCGTGTGCTCTCCGTAGATACGCCCTGTCAGAAATATGACCATTTAATCATCCTTCCTAGAACAAGGGGGCGGATGAAGTTGAACATTGAACTTTTGATACTTCGCTATGAGTGGAATTGTACCACTCGGTCTCCTCGGATGTCACGTTTCTACACAAATAACACAAGGCGACACACCGATAAGTTTGTTCTGTTTAGACCATTGAATATCTCCTCCAACGCAAACCGGTTGAGATTATCCACAAGTGGATTGTTTATAAATCGTTTCTGTGGGAAGGAATGTGACTTGCGTAGAAGTTTGTGAGTAACGACGTTGCCGTTGCTCTCGTTTGTTTCATGTTTCATTCCGCAGATATTCTGCACAATATCGAGACGGATTCCATATGCAATTTAATCGAAGATCACATACATCACTCAGAAAAGGTTTAGTTCGCCAGAAACTGTGTTCATCAACTAAATCACGATACTGTCAGCTACATATTCATACTTATATTGTAGATACAATGCGAGTCTTAGATAGCTTTAGAAAGATACATATATAGGCCATCTGACAATGGCCCACTCGAGACGTCACATGGAATTCTGTTTGTTTATTTATATTTAACTTCTCTGCGCCAGAACACATCTTTTTACTTGTATCAACCCCGGTGTGGAAGATGCCTTCACTCGATGCTAAATCGATTCTACTTCAAAAACCATAATGATGTAGAAATCGAGATTGAAGTTTACAGGCAAGTTCTTGGTACCGCCATGGGAACCAAAAGCCATCCTAGCTATGGGTTGCTTAGAATTAGGCCTATATGAAAAAATCAGTACAGCTTGCGGAGAATTCTTCGGCCTAATATTTAGAAATAAATGACGCAGATATTTCGATGACTGCTTCATAATCTGACCCTCTGACAATGACCCACTCGAGGCGTTACATGGAACTTTGTTTGTTTATTTTTATTTAACTTCTCCGCGCCAGAACACATCTTTTTACTTTTATCAACCCCGGTGTGGAAGATACCTTCACTGGATGCTAAATGCATTCTACTTCAAAACTAAAAGGGTTACTTAGAATTAGGCCTGTATGAAAAAAATCAGCACAACTTAGGGAGCGTTCCCAATTATGGTTTTTGCTTCGTTCGTTTAAATTACCGGAAAAAAACCAAGTCGTTCTACACCCATCGTTTTGATTTTCGTGGAAAACCATTGAAAAAACCATTCAACGCATTGGTTCGTTCGCCAGTGAACGAAGTCGTTCGTTTTACAGAAAACCATTGCGTTTTTTTCCTTCTTTGTTTGCCATCGTTCGATCGTTCGCTGGAAAACGATGGCGCAATAATACAATCACGTGATGTTCGCATTATCCAGCCTGATAACACAATCTCCGTGGGCACGGAGAAAAGAATCCGTTAATTCAAAGCAGAATTCTCTGACGTTTGGATAGGCAGTAAATTAATTTTACGTGTAACTAGATGTTGAAGTTCAGCTACATAATTAGACGACAGAAGTAATTAATGCACGTTTTTTCCCCGACTTGAGTAGACACCCTCGCGTCAAACCCTGCATGGTTATTCGGTTCGTTCTGAAGGCTATCTCCTTGCCAATCCTCGACCGCATTATTCATTGTTATCTGAATTTGTATTATATCTAGTCTATTATATTGATGGCTATATGTACGTGTAGTAAACAAACGCCAGCCCCGAATTCCACAAGCACCGCGATATCATTTATTGAATATCAATCTTTTCATGGTAATTCATAAGCTCCGTAATTCCTTCAACGACCCATCCCAAAAAGAAATCTTCATTTTTTTTTCATTTTTAAAATTTATTTATTTCTCCATTAACAATTTGTAAATATAAGTTTTAGCAAGAACAATGATTTGTTTTGACACATGACAAATAATTAAAAGCAGCATTGTGTTACCTTTCAAATGTCCGAATCTTTATTGATGTGTGTTCATTGTGATTAATACTTTTAACTATATTTAAGGGTGCAGATTTGGGTCAAGTTTGTTTAATGCTACCGTAACTTTAACCAAATGTGATATATTTTATGTATTGCATGTAACAGCGGTCTTATTTGAATTCTTGAAGTAAATACGTTCAGAATGGCGCGTGAATTATAAGGCCCCAGAAGGTCGGTTGGAACTAAGCATACACAGTTACCGGAACCAATTTTCCAAAAATAACGTCCGAATCCGAAGTAAATTAAAATAAGAAATTTCTTACAAGGATTAATTGCATGTAATGTTCAATTATAATGGAATATCTACAGATAGTATCAATAGATAATCATAGACGTGTTGTTTTAACATAGAAATAGCAGCTTATAATTACAAAAATATCAACAGATTTAAATAAATACATGTAATATTTATATATATGTTTTAATGCACAGCAGTCTTAGCCCATGTATATCCTAACCTGACATCACAAGTATAACCCAAGGCACCCACGAGAACGCCAAATCATCAGTGATGTATTCAATGTATTTTGTTGTCTTTGTTTGATATTGTCTGTGATGTTTTCACATTGTTTTTATGTTTCTTGTATGATGTTTCTTTTAATGTCCTATTGTTTTAGTGTCTTAATTGTTCTGTCTTAATGTACTCATGTTATATTTGTTTTAATGTATGTCTTAATGTATATGCATTTTAGTCCTATCGACAAAACTGAGCAATAAATCTATCTATCTGTAAATTAATATATTCTTTGTGACACTTATCATCTGATAGCAAGCTGTGGGATATAATATCCAAAAGTTCTTCAACCGTAGTAAGCTCTAATCAGGACCGTATATAATACCATGGAGCCTACTATAGTAGGCTCCATGATAATACCGAAGCCATTTTGATAATATTGTCCCAGTGTTGAGAATTGTCGTAACTAAAATTCTATCATTTTCTGAATTGCTATTCAATAAATAAAAACAACGGCAATATAGGGACTGTAACGGAGACCGTGAATCGAAATTTCTGTTGATCTGAGGTTAAATAAACACATTTGAGTTGTAGACGGTATTGTGGAGACTACCGTTGTGTGTCCAGGTGTGAAGTGTGGCCGCGAACATCACAAGAATGTTTTGCTGCCAGACACGTAATGGCGTCAAGAAACTTTCAAAACAAAACAAAATGTAGAAATTGTACGCACGATGAAAGGAACACGTGGAGAGAGACACACGGGTATATTGCAAGAAAAGGATATACACTATTTCTAACCTGCGCAATTAATTGTTTTTCGTCGCACAAGTATCTATCACAGTATCCTACCACATGATCGTGTATCGTCGCATTGTACTTTCCTGCTAATCCTGATAAGTAGTCGTTCGATTTTTGTGACCGACTGTTTGTTTACAAGGAAGGAATTTACCCCCCAGCATGGCAAGCGAGTCAGGTGAGTAATTATTTTCTATGGAACCGTTATGTGTGGTCTATGGAAGTCCGATGTGGTGAGGGCGGGGTTTTATGGTCATCAGGGTCAGTGTTGGCCCAACCAGTAATCTCATCCCAGTTTCCGCCTGATTCCGCCCAATATGGGTGAATGACGTCATAAATCCTCACCCCAATTAGGCTGAATTAATCGTAACCCAAAGTGATCATTTTATTTTACAATGATAAATATCTCAACTTATGAACTGACCACTTTTGGCACTAAAGTAGGGAACATGTTTTTTCCAAATACCATAAAATTTAAATGACGTATATTTGCTTATGAATTTTCCCGGGCACCCTAATTACAGACCGATACTAAAAACATACAGACCGATACCGTATCATAGATTACGACTTCTACATGTAGAATACATAATTGGTACTTTGTGGGATTTTCTCATAAACAAAAATTGTTTATAGTGCAAAACGGTATTGCAATTAGTTGCGCTCGTTACGTTAGGAAGCGCGTCGCACGGTCGATTCAATCGACCGCCAGACTCGCCCAGGGCACCGACCGGACTCGCCCGGCATTAGTATATAAAATTTATTCTAGACACTCTCACGAGATTGGAGTAAATCTCGTACACGTCAATCCCCCCCCCGCCCACCATGGGCTCCTCTTCAGTCAGACTGCGGGCAGGTCATACAACATCAGTTTAACCATGGAGTTAAATATATTACTTGCATAGGCCAGATGGACAAATTTTGCCGGAAAATTCAAGCCACGCTTATTTGAACTCTTATATCATTTAGTATGTATCGCAAAATACATGACATGATGGCATTTCAAATGATTAATAACTTTGAAACGAAAATGTTTATTTCAAGAATAACACTAAATTGTGTTGACATAGAAATTTAGGCATTCTTCACAAAAGCTCTGCGTATGTTTTTAAATGAATTTAAATAAAAAATAATATCAATCATTCAACATTTCAAGAAATTTTTGGTGTCTTATTCCTGAAAAAATGTGAGATGTGAATCTTGGCTGGGCGTCGAAAGCAAATTGAATAGTGGTACGGCCTCACGAGGCAAGGGGGGGGGACTACTATCATAGCACTTCAGGGGAGTGTCGAGGGGACGCCTGGATCCCGGAAGCTCCTGGGGTCTAGATCCCGGGGAAGCGTTCAGAGCGATTTCCG
>JAVTVY010025881.1:0-10738 GCA_036873755.1 Hanleya hanleyi
CGAGTACACTCAATTCGCAAGAAGTTCTAGCATATCTCCAGTGGAAATTCGTCATAATCCCAGCAGACAAAGCCTCAAATAATATAATATCTATATGTAAATATTACTATTACTAGGTGTTGGTTAGATAATGTAGTATAAGCACTACATCGTCGAATACGTCTACTTACTCACAAACTGCATTGACCCTGGAATATTTATTTAACAAATACAAAACGTTTCTCGAGGAAAGAGGTATTTTTCTTCCAACCACTCAAAACGATATACCAAAAGTGTGTTGTACTCCCAACATGCATTGAACACCCATCTTTATTTTATCCAGTAAATTTCTACGTTCCCACTTCGAACCTGCCTTGATTTATCTGATCCCCTCCAGTGTTCAAAACCCGAGGTGTAGATTTCACCTAAGAACGAGAGACGAACCAATCAGAACGTACACGTCGATTGAGAGTAGAGTGACATCATCCTCTATTTGTGGCGTCCTTCCTCCTAATATGGTGCCCACTACATATGTCAGCCAATCAATAACGCTCTTGTGCGACCCATTTCGAATTTCAAATGTTTTCGAGGTCAGTGACGTCTCGTGTATATTTATAAGTTCTTTGAACATTGAAGGGGGGAGGGCAGATATATCAAGGGAAGTTCGAAGTGGGAAAGTAGAAATTCGCTTGATAAAATGAAGATGAAAACACCATACAAAGCTCGATTCCTAGCTGGTTTTAGAAGCTGCACAATCAAGCGTCTTTCAACCATGTTGGTTAGGGTCTTTCGTGAGGTAAAAATATTATGCCAATTTTTTCGAAAACTCTGACGTTGAATGCATGTGAATATTGAACAACTCAAAACGAAAGAACTGCAAGAAAACATACTCTCCATAACACAATCCCTCATTCGACCAAGTTGATCCTCTTAGTTCATTGATGATACCAGTGTTAAAAGAAAACTGATCGCCGAAACTGTCAGAAGCCAAAAAGCATTCTTCAGCTTTATTACACAAAAGGGATATCATTCATGGGATGTTTGAATTTCTAGTTAATAATATCTATATAAAATCTAGCCACAAACTATATCAAGAGCCTATAAGTATTCCAATGGGCACTAACTGTGCACCCCTTTTGGCAGACCTATATCTTTTCCCTTACGAATACGAATATATGCCGAAGCTATCAAATACCGACCACATCAAAGCCCTTGCATTCTCATGGTGGTTCAAGGGGGGGGAGGGAGCGTACCTAAAACAATTTGTGGGCTTCATTTTAAGCCATTGAGGTATTCTCAGAGGTAACTATTTTACAATAATGTCACAATTGTACTGCTCTGAGAACAAAGGGTATGTGTGAAATAATTCCAGCGATAGCTGTAAAAGTTTATCCGGTATTTGAACAAAATCGTTACATGTAATCAGTCTTGAGCCTCGAAAGCTCGGTTATGAGCGTTTGGGAGCGGTGCAGTTTCGGGCGTATGGGGCCACTCTTCAACATACATCGGTTATCCATAAGTTTCCCCTAGTTTACACCATTCCGGACTGGTGAAATGTGGATGGGTGGTGAGGGGGAAGGGAAACCTGCCTTCGCTCCCACCCCACCATTTCATGGAGTGTTATTAGAGCCGTACTACGTCGGACAACCGTCATTTTCATCTGACGACGATACAGCTCACCAATCCCCAGTGTACGAGTTGTAACAGCGACACAGCTCACCAATTACCAATATACGAGTTGTCAGAGCATTTCCATCATAGCTCTCTAGATTTGTATCTGATACCGCTTATGCCGGTGCTAGGGGCCGTGTGGTCATGTCATCCAAGTTTTCACATGAACAGCAATAAAAGCGTACCTGAGATACAACACATGTCACGAATCTTTAGATTCTTGGTATGTGCTTTAGAATAGGTTAACCAGAAGACTATAATGTGAAGTCATGTGGCTCTGTCAGTATGTCGGCACCTCCGCCCACTTTCCTCATTGGTGTAATACAGGTTAGCTTTTCTCGGTATTCCTGCATTTACCAGGTTTACCCCAGGTGTAGGCGTTTACTCCATCAGACGTCCTCGATGCTCATCCATTAACACCAGATGAGTTATTTGTTTGAGCTGATCTGTCATCACAGCTCCCGAACTAGCGTATGTAATTCCGCTTAAGCCGGTGCTAGGGGCCGTGGATACTTCATAGTCTCCACAAGAACATCTGCAATAAAAGTGCGGCTGAGATATTCAGGCTACGTCGGAGAATTCACCGTATTCTCGGGTCCGAATATGCGGTACCAAAGGAAGCTTTCCTGTGGAGTCCCGTGGTTGCTTTTTGATCGCCAGACGTCGACAATTGTTCTCTCCTCTTGCATATCTCTCCTTTTAATTAGACCGCCCTACTTGACAGTACGTTGTCTAAAACTGAAAATGCTTTTTATATGCCTATTGACCTAGTCTCCGTATGTTCATTGTACCTAGTATTTGTATGCTTATTTAACGATTCTTTCGCCGACTTTGGACACATGCACCTCGGCAGTATTTTAACTGTTTATGATCATTTGGTCCATCAGCCCCAGCCATATGATGCAAGTTTGATTTTATGTTTTTAATTCATTTCTGTATAAGTTACCTCGATGGGATATGGAAACATTTATAGACCGGCGGGTCCCCCATACACCCAAACGAATCAATACGCATTCATGTTTTGGATTACAGTCCAGTGCATCTTCCGTTTAGGGAGATTAATTTAGTCCATACACAGTGGTTTTGGTAGGACCAGAATACCAGTCTGAGATATCAAAATGTATGATTCTGTATTACTGGTTTGAATTTGTGGGGAAATGTACTAGATCTGGCCCAGTGTGCATTTCTCTTCCTTTATACGCTCAATTGATCCCACTAGATTTATAATTATGAACAATGGGAAAGTTTTCACAAAACATTGTTGCAGAAACTTATAAAACAGGGCTATTCCAACAAGTTCCTCCACTCAACGTTTCTCAAATTTGGCGATACATATCGCATGCTGATAGCAGAATACGAACGTAGCGTGCAAGATCTGCGGCGTTACGTTTCGTAACTTGTGTCTAATTCCGCTTAACCCGGGGCTAGGGACCGTATGAACCCATGTACTTCAAGATTCTCATGGTGTTCATATGAACAGCCACAATCAAAGCGTGACTGAGATACATCATTCTCTAGATGATGACTTTACAACGATTATTATGGATTAAGAATACTGATCAGCGATACGGATTTTATATTTTTGGAACATCATGATGTCTTGTCGGCATCACTGAAAACTGTTGACCGCTTCCCTCTTGCAGGAAACTAGCCTATGTTTATGTATACTATGATTGGCGTTTTGAATTTGGTGCTAATACTGTTATATGGAATATGGAATAGGTCTTTGGATTATGGACGCGAATATTCTTAAATGGACGACGGCTGAATTATGAATGACGGACTAGACGCTTGCAATTCCATCACTTTCTAGGCAGTCTGGCTCTACCATAGGTCACATGAGAGAACAATTTGTCACTTCATATCTGGAGAGTTCCACTGTTTTCATCACCACAAAACGTGAGTATCGCAATAGTCTTGCCCTCATTCCCTACCGGGTTTTCAATTTGCAAAGGACTGTTCACATCATGCCAATCAAAGCTGACAATTCCATAAAGTCTAAACGACAGTACAATTCAGCACCATTTTACTACTGATGCCACGGTCACACATACTTGTGGTAATTAATTGTCACGACTTAAAGATTTGTTCGACTTTGGAAAACAAGCGCATGAATTCCCAGTCCTAGATATCCTTCCGTTTGACCGATATCCAAGTCTTCCAGCCCAGATTGTAAAAATAAACCTTTTCCAACACTAATTTTCGTCGCGAAAAACATTTCAAAGCACTGATAAGTGTACGATATAGACAGAAATAATCGAACATGTGTTTATCATGAAGTAGACGAACAAATTCTCCCATCAAGATAACGTAATATGACACAAGGATATTCCATGGATAACAATTTCTTTATTGCTGTTAACCCTATCTGGCCTGGGGGGGGGGGGTCATTATGGCCTCCCTACCAAACTTTCTGCACTATCTCCGGAAGGGCAAAAAATGGAGAGCTGAGACTCCGTGACTTTATAGTTTATCTTATTGGGGTCATTTTGAGTCTATTTGCATAACCCCCCGAGCAGAGGATCATGGATAAATTCAAGATGGCGGCCACGTGGTGTACCAGAAAAGTGATGTTTTTGTCATATTTCTCCAAAATTTCTGCTTTCCCGCGATGAAAAGTGGCCAAAAACTATTTTATTTCATATCACATTAATATTTGCTAATTTTTCATGCAGTTTTTGTGGAGAAATTGCAAAAATAAAAAATTCGGAAAATCTGACCGAAAAATCGACCAAAAAATGCCGTTTTTACTAATTACGTCACTGTGACGTCATCAAAGCGGCCATCTTGGATTTTTTTATATTTTCTGGTAGAGCTTGTAATAAGTTTCAGCCCCCTAGCTCGAGTGGTAAGAAAAATAATTAGGGGGGGGCCATTTCGGCCCCCCCCCCCCAGGCCTGGACAGGTCCCAAAAAGCCCAGGCCAGATAGGGTTAAGATGTTATCCATAGAATAGCCTTGTGTTACATATGCCAACTTCTAAATGCCTATCAAAGAAAACAAAACTAGAACTCGTGGACTTCGGAAGGCTGCCGTTATCTGCGTGCATTTTATGGCTTTGATGTTTGAGTGTAATCTGCAAAAATACATAGTTTTTCCTATTTCACAAAATTGGGTCATGTGCTGTGTTATGTATAATGCTTTATTTACCCTTGTCAGTCATAACAGGAAAAAATGTACAAAGTACAATACTTTAATAATTAAAACTAATTTGGTGGTTCAGAGAAAACTTTAATGAAAAGCAGAGCGTTTGAAGTCCACCGACATTGAAACTACAGATTTGGCTTGGAACCTTAACATTCAGTACTCAGCATGGAAAGTAATCTCGAGTGAGATCCTGTGGCAAGTTAACCACATACAAAATTTGAAAAAGATCAGGTCAGGTTTTCAAAAGTTACTGTCGGAGTCTAGCGGATCACCGTTAAAAACAAGCCCAAGAGAGATCTTGCGGTGAGCGAGTGAGTGAATATGATTTAACGTCGCTTTCAACCCTATTTCAGTCATATCACGATGTTTGGTTCCTATTCCTCTTCACACCCGGAAACCACACAGTAAGGGTCCTATTCTCCATGGGTGCCCCAGTTAGTCATCTCTTACGACAAGCTCTCTCAGGAGCTGAGACCTATTCTTACGATGATCTGGAGTGTGGACACACGGACGGACCCCAATACTATATTCCCCCCTTTAGCCCTTCAGGGGAAAGTTATAGAGGAAAAACATAATGAATGTATCGCTGCAGTTCAAGTTGAGGAAAGTTTTGTCATACGATTCGAGCACCCTATGCAATGTATTGCTTAAATAATGGTTACATGGATGATGTGTAATAATATTTTATAAAAACTGGATATTATGAAATGATAAACATGGTACTGACCTCAAATTTTAAAGAAAATCTTGACCTAAAATAGGACCACAAATGTTTTTAAGCATCTTCCCTATTGAAATATTCACTGGTTTTGCATATTATCAAATAAGTGTGACCTGCAGTTCCAGGTTGCTGTTGTCTGCTATAAAAATGAATAAAATATTTTTTCTCCAAGTTTTTCTGGTTATTTGCAACACTTCGCCATCCATAAGGCCGGCATCTGACTTATACTTAGATAAATAAGTTCCCAAAATTTGGTCACGGTACCGTATCTAATAGAGCGGTTTTGCCTATAATTCTGTAACGGACGGACGTACGTTCATGGCGACAATACCCCAGGTCAAAATTGCCGAGGGGTAAAAACAATAAAGCCATTGTCCCTTAATTCATAGTTCAATTCAGCGTTTATTAGCTAATTATAGCTAATTAGACGACGACTTGACTTTGGTGTACAGTCAACTTAATTTCTATGTATTATTTTCCTGATCATTTTTATATCCTGAAATTCGCTGATATGCTAGTAAATTTTCATTAATGAGACCTCTGAAATATCAGGATATGTATGGGCAGAAATGTCATCTTCCGTCGAGGTACATATACAAGAGTGAACGATGTTTTGACGACTTAAATTACAACTACAACATGAATGGAAACACATCGTGACAGACTCTTCCGTTCAGCAAATAACGATCAAGAATCGCTTCATATTATTCTTGGATATTATGGAGAGATACGTAGCTCTATTTTTTTTTTATGTTGATAAAACTCCCTCAATTCATTTTTCAACTGGCTGGACCTGGATTAGCTCTCGAACCGAAAGTTGCTGTCGCAAAATTTTGCCCGCCCGACCCGGAACAGATTCCAGCTTCAAAAGGAATATGGCATACCGTTCTGCGCTCGTATGGATTAAATACATATTTGCCAACTTCCCTGGCCTTTTACTTCTTCTGTCTCGCTCATTTTATTCCGTGGACGGCAAAAAAAACAAAACAATTATCGAGCTGGAACTTTCAAAGACGAAATCCCGCCGCCATTTTCAGAACCCTTGATTACCGCGCTAAGTATCATGGGAGATTTCGATTTTATCGAAGTACCGCAATATCTCGTTGATCCGAGATTTGGCCGCCATTATCCCACAATCGGCGTCAACAGAGGTGCAACAGACTGTATTTCGATGAAGAAAAGCGCATTTTCGCTAGTTCTAATAACCATTAAATTATAACGAATTTCCAGTTCAAAGTCTTCTCCACATTTGGCCCTGTGACCATAAGCCCCAACTCTGCTTTGTTTTCTCGCAATCTTGCGGACAAAGCGGTTTTAGCCCCCATGAGACCAAGCCAATCCAATAAGGCTGCACGCTTACGCGGCAGCCGTAATAACATAGATTATCAACAGATACGATTTTGGTGTTACAATGCCAGAATGCCTTAACCAAAAATAAAACTTTTCGGTTTGAAATTTAAACTAGTTATAATTCTAGGCCTGCCATATAATATAAAGTATGTCAGTAGTAGTATAAGAGTAAAAAAGGTCTCCTTTTCCAGGGAGGTAACTCTTGATGCCCTTGATTCCAGGTTAAAGTATAGGAAGCGGCCATTTACGGCCTTTGTCCTTGGGCCGCAAGGCCGCTATAATTCCGGCGACCTTTGACCTTGTATTCTTCCGCAGTGATGCGGTCTGGCGGTGATGCGGTCGCGGGAGAAAGCATCCACGGACAGAAAATAGTCCCGTGGGTTGACTTCCAATGTTAATGTATACGGGGAATACCTAAAAAGAGTATGGGAATAGACGTTTTGGGAGCTAGGTGGGTCCCTAGTGGACCGATTTGGTCGAGTGAGCTATCAATGTGAAGCATTCGTGAAGGGGCATCTGATGGGCTGGGTGTGGGGTTGAAATAGCGTCATTCTGCGCATGCGCGGTAGATCAAGGGTATGGAAATATACGTTTTGAGGTCTAGGGGAGCCATTAATGGTCCGATGGAGTTGAGTGAGATATCAATGTGAAGCCTATGTGAGGGGAGATCTGATGGGCGGGGGGGGGTGGGGTTGAAATAGCGTCATTCTGCGCATGCGCGGTAGACCAAGAGTATGGAATAGACGTTTTGGGATCTAGGGGAGCCCCTAATGGGCCGATGGAGTCGAGTGAGGTATCACTGTGAAGCTTATGTGAGAGGGCATCCGCCTGGACTAGTATCTCGGCCGTTGTCAACATTCTGCGCATGCGCAAACAGGGAATTGTGGGAAAAGAGTATGGAAATAGACGTTTTGCGATCTGGATGGGCCACTTGTGGTCATATGGAGTCGTATGAGGTATCATTGTGAAGCCTATGTGAGGGGGCATCCGACGGGGTGGGTGTGACGTGGAACTGACGTCATTCTGCGCATGCGCAGTAGACCAAGTGTATGGAAATATACTTTTTGAGGTGGAGGTGGGCCACTATTGGTCCTATGGAGTCGTATGCGGTATCAATGTGAAGCATTCGTGAAGGAGCATCTGACTGGGTGGATGTGGGGTAGGAATATCGTCATTCTGCGCATGCGCGGTGGACAAAGGGTATGGAAATAGACGTTTTGGGGTCTGGGTGGGCCACTAGTGGTCCTATGGAGTCGAGTGCGGTATCAATGTGAAGCCTATGTGAGGGGGCATCTGCATGGACTAGTGTGTCGTCCGTGTTCAACATTCTGCGCATGCGCAGACAGGGAATTGTGGGAAAAGTGCATTGCAGTGAACGTTTTAGGATATAGGGGAGCCCTTAATGGGCCGATGGGGCCGTATGAGGTATCAATGTGAAGCCTATGTGAGGGGGCATCCGCCTGGACTAGTGTCTCGGCCGTTGTCTACATTCTGCGCATGCGCAAACAGGGAATTGTGAGCAACATCCGCCAACGCCAAGCTCAACGCTTCAACGCCCTGGTGAATTAGCCCAAAAGCTCTGACTTTCATGAAATTGTCACTAATTCATTGGAAATGCAGCGACGCCAGTCAACGTCCGCCTTAACGCCCTAGCATAACGCCTTGACACCATGATAGACAGGCGAGAGAAGAACAACAACAACAAGGATGAGAAAACAACAGCAACAACAAGTTTTTTTCATATAGTTTATTCTCCCCTCCATCATAACATACCCACGCTGGGGGAGCCGCGTTGGGTATGTTTACAATTCAAGAATACTCTTGTCCAATCAGAGACCGCCATTTGGTCCTGCCATATTCGTTCTTGCCCATTAGATGTATTCTCGGCTGCACTTGTCCAATCAGGAGCCGTCCTTAAGAAAGTCCCATCTTCGGCCCTGTTCGCTCTCATCCGTTTGTTCTAATCGTCGTCGGTCAGGCCTGGATATTCGTCGGGCAGCATATCCTGAAACAGTTGTTTGTGCATTCTAATCGCATTTTCCAGGGCCTCGGTGGGTGGTAACCCCATAGCCTCTTCCAAGTGACGCTTGGTCTTCATGATGGACCTGTGCGTGGGGTCGCCTTTCATTTCAAGCGGCAGTAAGGTATTCTGTTCATAGCTCGCCATGGCTGTTTTCCATGGCTGCTGTCACAATACGATCCCAGAAGGTAGGTTCTGCCTCACTTTCCTGGGATGTAGGCTGACTATCTGAGGTCAAGCTATCCATATCAGTAGATAGACAGTCAGCAATCTTGGATTGGGTATGAGTCGATACACTCTCATCGATCTCTGTATCAGCATCCGATTCAACGGACTCCTCGGCGTCTTCAATCCCATGTATATTTTTCTGGTGTCGCATCATACCGTAATGTCTGATGAACGTGCGTTCACACTCAGAACAAGTATAAGCCATGTTGACGGTTGAACGTCGACTGTGCGTGTTTTGGGAATACACTCGCTTTCATAGACAGCAACGCCCGCCAACGCCCACTGTTACGCCTTAACGCCCTATATGTACGCCTTAACGCTCGTCTCAACGCTTTAACACACTTTCTTAACGCTTTAACGTCGTTTAATGATGCGTTCAAACAAATGTTGCTTTTGTGCTATTGCTCTGACATCACCGCTTTCCAGTTCATGCCCGAGGTTTTCAACATCGACGCTGTTCTTTCGATTTCCATATGGACTGGGTCCTTGTCCAACAATTTCATATGGGTCACGAGGTCGACATACTGCTGACGTAAAGCCCGTCGTAGTCTGGGTGCCAATCTGTTATGGGCTAACATTGCGGCTTCTTTTTTCGAATATCCTTTGCGGTGAAACTTGTTTTCTGTGGCCCTCAACGTCTCGTCCATCTCGGCGTCCATACTTTCTTTGAACAAATCCTTCCATAGCCTCGAGTTCACATTATGTTCATTCCCTTGTACGGGTACGGGTTGGGCCTTCACGGTTGGGTGATATTCCGGGACTGATGGTATGAAGCGGATCCGCTGTATGGGGGTAGGTTGCTGCTGCTGCTCTGCCAGGAGTGGACTCGGCGGATGGTGTAGGGGTATATGACGTTGCGGTGATTCCTCGCCGGGTAACAGGTGGGTCGTCAGCCGACGATCTTCGGGGGTATGGGCTTTTAAATCTACGAACAGGTAGCCGTACGGACAACTTGTCGCCCCTTGAAACGCCTGCATGAAATGGTCGATGTTCTGAGGATAAATTCGACTACCAAACACACGGATTTGTGCTCTGTCAATGGGATTGGAGAACAACACAAAGTATTGGCAGTTCAAGGCAATATCTCTGGACGCCTTCCCTTGAGGAAAGAGATTCTGGGTCAAATAGATGACGGACAGATTCCGATGATGGGATCCTTTAGTAAACAAGTCGGCGACGTGTGAATTGTCCTTGGCCGCACTCATCAGATCATCTAGCACTACCACGTTGGTCTGCTCGGGGTCAAAGTAATACGGTTCGTTTATGTCGTGGGGAATCCCTGGGACGAAGCTCACATTCTGTAACCTTGTAGTTTCGTAGGCGGGCTGTCATTGGCTATAACACCAAACAACACGTGTCGGAGCTGGAGTTGCCACACCTGCCTCTAAGAACTTCATCACCCAGGACGTCTTTCCACATGCCGTAGGGCCGCTCACCGTCATCGTATAGGGATGCTCTACTGCTCTTGTTGGACCTATAGCGGGACTCGGCTGTGTCTCTTGGTTGTGTTTGCGCTGAATGTGCCTGAGCATACTATCGCGACGAGAGAAGGTTCTCTGACAGAACGTACACGTACACGACATGTTCATCAGTCGACCAATACATATGGACTGATGATGGACA
>JAVTVY010025882.1:0-11419 GCA_036873755.1 Hanleya hanleyi
AAATATATTGTCTATTCTAGGATTTTCCAGGACCATGAGTTCCTGGCAAGGTGCTTTTTTTTTGTTTTGTTTTTCTTTTTCAAGCCCTTGTAATTTTAAATTGTTATATATTAGGCGGCCTATAACCTCTCTGTCTGTATGTGTATACATGTATTGTAGTCCCCTGGAGTTATATATTAGGTGGTCTATAACCTCTCTGTCTGTATGTGTATACATGTATTGTAGTCCCCTGGAGTTATATATTAGGTGGTCTATAACCTCTCTGTCTGTATGTGTATACATGTATTGTAGTCCCCTGGAATTATATATAACCTGGCCTACAACCTCTCTGCCTGTATGTGTATACCACAGGGGCTCCTTACCATAGTTAATTGGTTAATTGAGTTGATTACAGGGGGGGTTCGAGGTAGGGAATAAATGGGGAAGGGAGGACAATCCCATTTATTCTCTACCTCGACCCCCTCCCTGTAATCAACTCAATTAACCAATTAACAACGGTAACGAGCCCCTGTGGTGTATACATGTATTGTAGTCCCCTGGAGTTGCCATCATGCTATATATCACGCAAAATATAAATAAAAATTTGAGTATTTATAAATTTTGAAGTAATAAAATCCTAGTTGTCTTAAGGTGGTTCATATCTCAAAACTTTGTCCAGTGACCAACCCTAATATTTTTGTTGAGGGTAGCAGGGGTGTTGACCAGTAGTAAAACATGAACAAAATTGATGGTCTTCGATCTACATTTTTGGTACATAGCCGCGAATATTGATTACCATGTCAACCACTTTTTGCCGAAATCATGAAAAATCAATTTTCTGCGCAAGAAGGCAAGGAAGTCAAAGTATACAGATATATACATGTATCTACACGTATTGTTAGAAACTTTCACAGGTCATAGAAATACCGGAAAGTTGAACAGTTACATAAATGCAATAATTGTATATGAATTAGGCATTTCATCAAACTGTATGACGTTGGAAATTACATTTTCAGTCTATGAAACACTCCCAAATCAAAAATCATCCGGTGACCTATGCTGATATTTTAAACACAGCTCCAGATGTGATCTTTTCATTAATAAGATAAAAAGTGGGGGTCTTTGCATGGTCTACTTTTTACCCCTCAGCCAATTTTGGCCATGGGGTATTGTCGTCATCTTGTATGTCCGTCTGTCCGTATATGAGTGAGATATATGTAGCCGGAAAACAATTCCGCTGATAAATTCCAAATTTGGTATGCTTATTTACCTAGTCAAGGTATTGAATTGGGACCTGATTGGCTGGAAAACTTGGCAGCCATATTTAATTTT
Organism: Hanleya hanleyi; assembly: GCA_036873755.1. Lineage (NCBI taxonomy): Eukaryota > Metazoa > Mollusca > Polyplacophora > Lepidopleurida > Hanleyidae > Hanleya > Hanleya hanleyi. The sequence continues at coordinate 1,312 of JAVTVY010025882.1, forward strand.
ATGCAAAATGGATAATGATCCATATCTCGGAAACCATTCAACTGTTCAATACGGAAGTTGGTATACATCATTGATACATCAAGCAACTTTCAATGAATTACCAAACCGGCTTTTCTGATTAGATGAAAACCTTGGAGGCCATGCGAAATCGACAATCATACATATCTCTGTTACCATTCAATTGTTTTATATGAAAGTTGGTGTACATCATCGATACATCCAGATACTTTGAATTGACTGAAAACCTTGGCCATCATCTTTAATTTATGCAAAATCTTCAATAATCTCTATCTCTGATAACGTTGAAGTGCTCGATGTAAAATTTGGTATACATCATCGATGCATCTTGATAAATGACAGTTCTGATTTCTCTGATTGGGTGGAAATCTTGGTGGCCATCTTTAATTTATGCAAAATTTCTACTGATGTACCATTTCAGTGTTGTATACAAAACTTGGTTTACAGCATCGATGTATGAAGAGACTTGCATTAATGAATAACCACATCAGTTCCTTTGAGTGGCAGGAAGGATGGGCGGCCATCTTTAATTTATGCAAAATCATTAATGATTTCTATCTGTAAAATGTAAAATTTGGTATACATCATCGATGCATCAAGAGATTTATGTAATGAATACCGGTTTCTCTGATTGAAAGGAAACCTAGGCTTAGATGCCATTTCTAATTGCAAAATGTTTGATAATCTGTATATTTGTCACTTGACTGCTTGGTGTTCCTGACATCTTGGTTCAGACTGAATACATTATGAATGTTTGATAATCTGTATATTTGTCACTTGACTGCTTGGTGTTCCTGACATCTTGGTTCAGACTGAATACATAATGAATGTTTGATAATCTGTATATTTGTCACTTGACTGCTTGGTGTTCCTGACATCTTGGTTCAGACTGAATACATTATGAATGTTTGATAATCTGTATATTTGTCACTTGACTGCTTGGTGTTCCTGACATCTTGGTTCAGACTGAATACATTATGAATGTTTGATAATCTGTATATTTGTCACTTGACTGCTTGGTGTTCCTGACATCTTGGTTCAGACTGAATACAATGAATGTTTGATAATCTGTATATTTGTCACTTGACTGCTTGGTGTTCCTGACATCTTGGTTCAGACTGAATACATTATGAATGTTTGATAATCTGTATATTTGTCACTTGGACTGCTTGGTGTTCCTGACATCTTGGTTCAGACTGAATACATTATGAATGTTTGATAATCTGTATATTTGTCACTTGACTGCTTGGTGTTCCTGACATCTTGGTTCAGACTGAATACATTATGAATGTTTGATAATCTGTATATTTGTCACTTGACTGCTTGGTGTTCCTGACATCTTGGTTCAGACTGAATACATAATGAATGTTTGATAATCTGTATATTTGTCACTTGACTGCTTGGTGTTCCTGACATCTTGGTTCAGACTGAATACATTATGAATGTTTGATAATCTGTATATTTGTCACTTGACTGCTTGGTGTTCCTGACATCTTGGTTCAGACTGAATACATTATGAATGTTTGATAATCTGTATATTTGTCACTTGACTGCTTGGTGTTCCTGACATCTTGGTTCAGACTGAATACATTATGAATGTTTGATAATCTGTATATTTGTCACTTGACTGCTTGGTGTTCCTGACATCTTGGTTCAGACTGAATACATAATGAATGTTTGATAATCTGTATATTTGTCACTTGACTGCTTGGTGTTCCTGACATCTTGGTTCAGACTGAATACATTATGAATGTTTGATAATCTGTATATTTGTCACTTGACTGCTTGGTGTTCCTGACATCTTGGTTCAGACTGAATACATTATGAATGTTTGATAATCTGTATATTTGTCACTTGACTGCTTGGTGTTCCTGACATCTTGGTTCAGACTGAATACATTATGAATGTTTGATAATCTGTATATTTGTCACTTGACTGCTTGGTGTTCCTGACATCTTGGTTCAGACTGAATACATAATGAATGTTTGATAATCTGTATATTTGTCACTTGACTGCTTGGTGTTCCTGACATCTTGGTTCAGACTGAATACATTATGAATGTTTGATAATCTGTATATTTGTCACTTGACTGCTTGGTGTTCCTGACATCTTGGTTCAGACTGAATACATTATGAATGTTTGATAATCTGTATATTTGTCACTTGACTGCTTGGTGTTCCCGACATCTTGGTTCAGACTGAATACATTATGAATGTTTGATAATCTGTATATTTGTCACTTAATTGACTGCTTGGTGTTCCTGACATCTTGGTTCAGACTGAATACATTATGAATGTTTGATAATCTGTATATTTGTCACTTGACTGCTTGGTGTTCCCGACATCTTGGTTCAGACTGAATACATTATGAATGGCTGGCGCCCAGAGCCGAGGGGTTTTCAGATGCGCAGCTTTGTATTTTATATAAAATGCTTTGAGTGACCCTATCCGCATAGTTTTCCAATATTTGCTACGGCTGGGACCACTGGTAACGTTTTTTACAAGAAAAGGCGATATACAAAGTTAGAAGAGTTATTACAGGGGAAAACACCCCGTGTAATGATGTCGCCGACGTCTTTTGAGGCATGACCACCTTAAGTTTCAAAACTGAATGAAGGTAATTAAAAATGCCAAACTTGTTTTGACTAGTCAAAGGGTCGACACATTGCTAATGTCAACATTTGGCACTGAAATACATGACACTATATAATGCTGTTTATATAATGGATAATTGTTAAAAGTCAGTCTACTGTACTGCACCTTTAGATAGAATGAATGGAGGGCAACTGCATTCCTTGTTATATTGCATTGTCTGATCCAGTCCAACATGTAATCTATTCTGGATAAATCACAATACTGTGTTTACCATTCACATCAATTATCCTGGTCCGTTTGTCTTTATTGAGCAGAAAATTTGCTCCCGACGTAAAATCACAGGAACGTAAAATAGGCGTCATGAAGTAGAAGAATGTATATACTGAGCAAAACTGAGTATTTATGGTAAAAATGCTATCTCAGGACTGTCACAAAAGATGGAGTAAAATGAAATGTTTCACATGTCTACATTCTTCTGTTCTCAAGACATACACATGTACACATTCCAGCTTCACCAGCTTTAACATTTACAAAAACCATATTCAGCCCAAAACCCCTCTGCTTTTGGGATTCAGGTTCTTCACGAGATATGATGATACATGTAACATCAGTGCTGGCCAAGCTGTTATTTCTACCTCGCAACTTGATTTTGGAAAATAGGTCAAGGTAGTTATCTTCAATAGGGTTACGGTGAGTAAGGTCATGCGTCTGGGGTAAATTTATAAAGTCTACCTCCTACCCTTCAAGAAATATTTTGCCAACAGCAATTGACCTTGGTAATTGGGTCAATATCAGTTATCTTTGATACGGGTGTACATATGTGGAATCAATTTGGGGAGCCTGGCTATAATTCTCCATAAGATACATGTATTGTGGTAACAGCATTGCATCTAAAGTTACTACATGTATATATAACTACACCATGAATGAATATGTCACCTTGGTAATTGGGTCAATATCAGTTATCTTTGATACGGGTGTACATATGTGGAATCAATTTGGGGAGCCTGGCTATAATTCTCCATAAGATACATGTATTGTGGTAACAGCATTGTATCTAAAGTTACTACATGTATATATAACTACACCAGGAATGAATATGTCACCTTGGTAATTGGGTCAATATCGGTTATCTTTGATACGGGTGTACATATGTGGAATCAATTTGGAGAGCCTGGCTATAATTCTCCATAAGATACATGTATTGTGGTAACAGCATTGCATCTAAAGTTACTACATGTATATATAACTACACCAGGAATGAATATGTCACCTTGGTAATTGGGTCAATATCGGTTATCTTTGATACGGGTGTACATATGTGGAATCAATTTGGGGAGCCTGGTTATAATTCTCCATAAGATACATGTATTGTGGTAACAGCATTGCATCTAAAGTTACTACATGTATATATAACTAGACCAGGAATGAATATGTCACCGACACGATGGTAACATCTCTCATGCTGAAAACAAAATGGCGGAGTTGTAAACTAATTACAATGATGGTGGTGTTTCATGTACATATAGAGAAACCATCCACCCACTTTTAACATTCATAATGCACCTTACATTAATCACACATGGTTTGAAGGCATTCTGTCTTGTTTCTTACGATTCATTTTCGATAACTCGTGTTCAGAAGATTAACAAGCCGTGCTATAATTTATCAACAACAAATGGGCTAATTAACAAACATACTAAATCCACTCACCTCAAGTGTCCAACAGAAAAAGGCAAAACAACTTTTCATAATGTTTTGAGATCTGCTCAGTTACATACAAATACATCCGCATGCAAAAACTGGTTGAACTCGGTAAGTACAAACTGACTGAACCGCAAGTTGAAATTTCATGTAGAAACAAACACATGTAGACAAAGAACGACACACTTAACATTCTGTCTGCTGACTGTCATGTTCACATGAAACACTAGTGTTCAGTGATGTCAACAACCTCTGGAGAATTCTGTCCACACATCCAGAAATCAGTCTGGCATAACCGTCAGACACTGAATGGCATTGAGGTTGAAACTCCCAAAAATCTTTGAAAGGAGCTCAATAGCCAAAATTTGTTTAGCAAAAGATTCTGCTGACAAAAAGATTTTTCATGATTTCCTGATAATGGAGTCACAGTGACCTTGAACTCAGTCACAGTGACCTTGAACTCAGTCACAGTGACCATGACCTCAATCACAATGACCTTGACCTCAGTCACAGTGACCTTTACCTCAGTCACAGTGACCATGACCTGGAGTCAGTGACCTTGGCTTCAATCCCAGTGACCTTGACCTCAGTCACAGTGACCTTGACCTGGAGTTGCAGTGACCTTGACCTCAGTCACAGTGACCGTGACCTGGAGTCACAGTGACCTTGACCTGGAGTCACAGTGACCTTGACTTCAGAGTTTGGTATGTCGTCTCCCCAAATCTACTGAAACAAAAAACTAGAGCCTATAGGCTTTGGGATGTAATCTACTACTGGATCTGCTCATCGTTCATAGTAAAAGATTGTTTATATTAGTGGATCATTCTGTTCCTTGATATTTACGAAATTCAGGGAATATCGCAAATATGGAGATGAGAAGCTCTAGAAAGATAGAATCATCACAAGGGACCAAACTAGAATGTCTACCAAAGACAGACCGAAGTGTCGGGTAATGAGCCTAAGCCCCTACCTACACTGAATATGGTTCTCGAACTTGATCTCCATCCGGTCATATTGGCCCAATATAATTCTATCGGGTTATGTAACTTTGTTGCCAACGCAACTACGCGCACATACAATGCCATGTCCGTTTACAACACGTGCTGGAAAATAATTATCTTTTGTCAGCGATTGTCTATAAATTTCGGCCAACCACTTATCGAGGCCTATAGTAAAGGCGAAATCTCCATTATGACGATGCTGTATTAGCATAGGAATAAAAGACAGCCTGTATAGCATCTGAACATAGACCAGTGGATTATGAATACTGGATAGATTAATAATTTTGCTTTGAAGTTTTTTGATCATCATGACGGAGGTCATTAGCACACGAAGAGAGTTATCCGGTGCGAAGGTGGTTGCTGTGTCGTATAAAAAGTGGCATGACTTGGTCTCATATGTCGAAATTGTCAGGTTTCGATCGGGTTCCAGATGAAATATACAACATTTGGCTTAAAAAAAAGGAGGAGTGGATTTACCATAGCGAATTTTGGGTGTATGAATACGGATGGATTTCGGTTTACCAATTCAGGACAACAGGTTTCACCTCCCATCCAGCTGAAGTGTAATAATGCAGCGAGATCATGTGTCTCATTTTATACATTCATGCATGCGCAGATATCCAGTGAGAGTAATCGAGTCAAGGCCTTGTTGGAGAGAAATAAAGTATAAGTAGATCTTTTGCGACATCTGCCGAAACGAGACAACACAGCTGTATTTTAATTAAGACCCATCAATATAAAAAATACTTTTCGGACGGGAACGACACTGGTACATAAATTGAATGAGCAATCAATGCTGTTAATAATACTTGGCAGTGTTATCTACAGGTGTTTGTCTGCTGAACTATCTGGGGGTTATGGTCAACGATAAACAACACAAGGTGAATCACTCCCCCTCGACCTCCGACATAATCTGTGTACATTTTTACAGAAATCTGTTTACCTCTTTATTTCGCATCCTAATTCATTCCATAATAGAGGCTTGTTGTGCATGCTGTCACTCAAAGATTCTTGTAATTCGTCAAATATGGGCCGTAAATCATCCAAAGATGCTGAATTTTAGCAACCTTAAAAATACTGTACATCTTCAGCAGAACTTCGCAATCTCTGTTTTATTGCAGTTCAGCGCTCAAGGCGAGACTTGATGCCGATTGGTCAATAAGTCGAACAACAACAACAACACGTGCCTTTTTGCTATGGCGGAATTAAAACACAGGGCGCTTTTGTTGCTCTGACTGTCGCGTGACTGTGTTTGATAAAAAGAGAATTTCCCTTAAAATATAGGTTTCGAGTTGTTTTATTGACCAATCAGCATCAAGCGTGGCACAATCTTCGCCCGGTGATTCCGTGACCACATGAAAATGCAGGGGCAAAGTTTCGTGAAATCAGGGGCAATGGCTAATAAATGCCAAGTGTTACATCCAGGGCTTCAGAAAAAAAATAAATAAATCAGTAAAAAAAAAAATCCTGTCAAATGTTGACCTGCCTAACATTTTCAAATTCCATTCCAGTTTTCCATGACCTGCAACAAAATTCAACCAGACACGAAATTTCATTACTTTCAAGACTTTTCTCTGGAAAATGTGACTTTCACGATCCGCCATTTTCCTGTTTGGTTCTACACAAGTGGGGCTTTACGACAGTTGCAGTAAAAAGCAAGCAGACAAACGAGGGCTGACCCAATATCAGACATGACCATAATAACATTGCATTACAGACAACTCAAAGGTCATTTGCGTACACTTCGCCATCCATAAGATGGCTTGCGAATCGTGTGTCTCCATTATCGCGGAGCGATATCCGGTGTTTTACCGGATTCTGTTCGGCCTTCATCCGGCGGAGAACAGACTCGAAAACTCTGATCAATTACAGGTTTTCATACATACCCCGGAAACAGATATTGCCTGGGCTTACAAAATATATAGGTATGAATAACTTTCGTATCATCCAAGAGGTGTGGTAGATCTGTAATTTTGAACAAGTAGATCATCACACGACTCGAAAATGGCGGGTTACGTTGGGGTTACGTCGGTAGACTTTAGCTGATTGGCTGACGAAGTCACGTGGTATTGATTTCTGGAAATTCCCTCAAGCAGTTGCCGAAAGTAGTCTGAAATGGATACACACGATCCCAGGGTCAGTCTTACCGCGTATAGATGACCGAGATGGTTACAGGATGCTCAAAGGTTGGTAATTCTCATGTCAGTCAAGGGAGATAATACAGTCCCAGAAGCTCCTGGCATGCCTGGGGTCTAGATCCCGGAGACGCGTTCAGAGCGATTTCTGGTGAATAAAATCACTCTACAATGACGTGTATTTTTAGTTTTTTCGTAATCCTTTTATCATGAAAACTCAATCGATGGTGGTTTTCTGCGATACTGAATTAGAAAAATATATATATAGTAAAGTAAGCTAGACATATTTGTAGCCGATATAATTATTATAGGCAGTGGGGTGTTCATTCATTGCTAAGTTGTTTTTTTTTTGCGCAAAAGTGATACAGTATCTGCAGACGCCCTTGCAGAGGAGTTAAGTGCCACATATTACTTCTTTTGCCCCTGGAGATAGACCAGTCCAGTCACCACTTCGAAAATTTGAGATCAATGATGACGGCATATTTGTCAGTCAAATTTCTCTGGTCAATGAAAATGCACACAACTAACGAAATGCTTCCTTCGTTTCTGTTCGATTCAGAATTCTGAATACTTCAACGTAGATTATTTTGAATATTTCGACCACTGATACACATTGACGGAGAAGAGATGGAACAGTTCAATAGGCTAGTATTATATCTGTTCTGTTACAAGTAATTTTTCCCTGCTCCTCACCCTCTCATTATCACCGTGATATTGCTGAACATGTTTTGAAAATGAAGTTAAACCCTATTCACTCACTCATTCTTTTTTTCAGCAACTTCAAAATACATCAATAATTCAATCACAGAAAGTGAACTTTTCCACCAATAAATCAAGGGGTGATCAAATTTATTGGAACCGGCAGTTGACAAAATGGTCCAAAATCCTGCAAATAATTCTTTGCTTAGAGGGGAATCAAAGTTATTAGAACAACTGATTCAATTTTGTCTTCAAAAATGGGGGTGATTGAATTCTAATACTGGTTGAATTATTAGAGGAATTACCGTACTGGTGATGGGTTAAAAACCCTGCATGAACAGCCCTCACAATTACCATGTCAAACGCCATCTTCCGTGGTAAATGCTGGAGTAAAATCACTTAGCGACGGCACTTTTTTTGCCGTTGTTGTTGTTGCCAATAAAAAAACTTGGGTCGATGGTAAAATACGTCTCCTTGAACTGCCTATTCTTGCAATTCTTGCGAATATATTTGGTTTTAATAAACGAAACAGCTTCTGATGTGGTGGTTGTCTGATTGCATTATTTGGAGACAACGGTCGGCACAAATGCACTTTTCCAAGAACTGAAAGTCAAGCTGCAGGATGTCTGTCGCTCTCCAGGTTATTGATCGGCTGGCGTTTAGCTTATCGTCGCAATAATATAACACAGGCGATCGCATATGCGGAGAGTGCTCTGAGGAATGGTGAGGGTTACGATGAAGGGGAATTCACATAAAGGTAGCATTATGTATTATTGTATTATGAATAGCATGGTAACCTGAAATAGTGAACTGCGTAGTAATTTTGAATCAATTAATTACCACAGTGACTAAATATCTTATATACTCCATGTTTTCATACATTACACAGAAGATAATGTGCCAGATATTTATAGTATCGTACTCCACGTGAGCCCGCTGCAATTGCCATTCTCCTGCGCAGTGGTATTTCTGAAAGTCTGCATCAAACGTTAAAAGGGCAGCACGTGGACAACTGGTCAGCTGATCAGTAGAGCCTATATGCTATGACCCAAATACTTGGGGGAGGAGGGCAACAAGTTGTGGAAGATGTCTTTCAACAAAAGAGATTGCTTCTCTCGGGATCTTCTGCTCGGATAAACGACACTCTTTATACTTTTTACATGAATGAAACATTATTACGCTTTCAGGGCAATGCATATCTATTTCATTGAAGAATCAGACACCAGTTTAAACTTTCGCCACAAACACCCCCGTCTCCCGGCTGATCTCACTATTTTACACTGACCTGCAGCCTGTCCAGACATAGAACCGTGCCCCTAAGCCGTCCATAGAAATCTACAGAGTATAGCTTAATTCAGCATTGAGAGGGGAGAGACTATTGTAATCAGCGTACACGACTGAGGGGCTACAAACTAACCTGTGATCTCGGAGGGCAAAACTCGATTCTTGTCAACCCGACATACCGTACCGTAAATTAATGGGAAATGGTGCACTCGAACTCAGCAAAAAAATAACCTGCCTTGCAACACGGGTTGTCAAGAATATTTTACGGAAACATTACGAACGAGAGAGTGATTAAAAGAATGTATTATAGCGCCTCTATCGAACTAAGACGTATCATAGAAGAAGAATAGGTTCGCAGCAGTGATCAAGTCAAATCACTCGAGGACAACCCCGTGCATGTTTAGTACATTTTACCCGCGAACTGATACACTGGGACAAGCAAAACGCTGTAAGACAACACTTTAAGATACAAAAGAGCATAGTAACATATCTATTGTTAAAGTAATAAACTCAAGAAATCAAACAATATCACGATAAACAGAAAATACAGACAATATCAAGGATGAGCTCAAGAACTCTTTCTTTAGGATATGTACGTTGGTCGGACGGCGGAAGGATATCTTTATACTCGAATTCATGCCCCCATAATGTAAATCTATTACCATAGATTACA